>JAMPIV010018376.1:0-82500 GCA_024509875.1 Oreohelix idahoensis | reverse complement strand
TACTTATCAAATTTATGTTGGTAACATTTATCTAAATGGGCGTCATACGGTATTGCAGCCTCTACTATAAAAGCTGTTTTGTTCTGTCGATTGATTATCGTTAAATCAGGTTTTCAATTCCAAATAATATGAACAACTGCCAATGAGAAAGTGGCATCACATTTGTCAAATCATTGTAAATAGGGACAATAACAATTATGCTAATACGTTAAATAAATTTAAAAACAAAAAACAAAAAAAAAACAAATACATATCAGAATCTTTATTCTCCATAAAATACATTAATATGTACAGACATGATATAATTGATACAACATTGCATATAGGAGAATCATTAGAATTTACATAAAGTGTTGAAGACGACTCAAGTAGTTATATGTGGGTGTTTTTACATCGAACCTTTGTGTTACACATACATAATAATTTTTTAAGCTTTCTAAAAGACATTGGCATATAATGATATGATATAACCTGCCAAAAATGAGAATTATTGAAATTTACAAAATGTGTGTGGAATACCATTCAAGTAGAGCAATATAGTTGTTTTTACATGGGGGTTTTATCAGAATTTTTGTTTGCCATAAAAAACTTTGACAGCTAGTAGAGTGAGATATTAAATATAGCATCAAATACAATAGTCGTTTGGTATAGTAGACAGAGCACAATTGAGATTAGACGGTGGGGAAAACATTTCAGCAATTTAAAATGGGTGTTTTTTACATCGAAGTTTCCATATTCTGTAAGAACCTATAGAACATACATTGTAAATATATATATATATAATTGTAAATTTATATATTATATATATATTTTATATATTTTATATAATTTTAAATTATATAATATAAATTATATAATTGTATAATTATAATATATAAAATATCAAAATTATATAATAAAAATTATATAATATAATAAAATTTTATATTTGTTATATTTTATTAATATTTATTAATTATAATAACATGATAACAAAATTATGTAATAAATTATATAATATTATTATTATATAATAATAAAATATATAATAATAAAAATTATATATATATATATATATATATATATATATATATATATATATAATAAAATTATATAATATAATTATATAATAACACTATAATAAAATCTTTGTTGCTAAATAGTGGAATTCTAACGGAATATAAAATTCAACGGAGTATGTGTTAAAAATCCACGCTACTGATTCTTTTCAATAAACCGGTAAGTAAACTAGTTTTCTTCTTTTTGTTTTGTTACTTGAAATACAAATAATAGTACAAATATGTGCTACTGTATTTCCATCTAATTTTATTTCAAATTATTAGCTAACCTAAACGAAAATGCAAATTGTGTCCGAAACTCATGATCGGGTCCATTTTCCTGCAATACGGGTACGACCGAAAATGGCGGCCAAATTTTAGTTGTCGTCACTCTATATATCAAGGGCACTAAGCGAGACTATAGAAGAAGCAGCAATGTAATACCTGTAACAGAAACAACACACTATAATTAAAAACCTACCAATTTTGGCGGGTTGTTGCTAGTCTTTATATAATGGGCTCAACAACAGTAAACCGTAGAATAAAAAAAATGTTTATCTACTTCTTTTTCTTCTACTTCTTCCTCATCATCATCATCATCATCAAGAGCTTAGGCCTCCAACAACTGTGTACCAAGTCCTTTTGTCCTATGCCATCCGCTCAATCTCTTTCCTCGCCTTTGTCATCCCTGTCATTTCTGTCTCAAGAAACTAGGACATGTTAAAAATGTAACAAAAGAACATAGGAAATTAAAAGGATATATCAAAAGGCGAGGGTATCTTCCGATCTCTAATTTCCGGGGCCCACTCGGTGCTGAGGCCCACGCCACGTGTGAGGTCCACCTAAGAATTAGTTACGCCACTGCTGAAGATTGAGTCTTCGCACGTTAGATCCAGATTTATAAGCGAATCTAGCACACATAGCCAAGCTGTTCCTTTATCTGTGTTATAACATGAAATCTTCTATAGCGATTTGCCAGTAAAAGTATTTTCTAAATTAATAACGCTACCCTAGGTCTGAAGTAGGCTGTGCACTCCCGGGGGGAGGGGGGCTTAGAAGACAAAGAAAGAATAGGACTATTACTCCCTCATGCATGTCGTAGAAGACGATTAGCATGAGGTTGTGCATGGAGCCTAGCAATCTCTTCATGTAGAACAAATTGCTGCAGAAACCACCATAGCAAGAGCAAGTGAATGCTGTGTGTAGGCTTCCTGAACAGGTGTCTCCGTGCTCCATAGGGAGCCAAAAGGAACATTTATGGTGATTAGTGAAGGCAGTGTTTTTACTTATTTACTTACTTAATCGTTCCCCTTCTACCGTGAGGTGTAGAGGTTTGGAAGAGAGAGCGCCAGACTATCCTATCGGCTGTCTTCCTCCTGGCCTGGTTCCATTCTAGTCCTCGGTCCTTCAAAGATTGTCTAATGTTGTCCTCCCAGCGGACTCTGGGTCGTCCTGGAGGTCTGAATCCCTAGCTCTTAGTTTCTCATGCTTGTCATGGTAGCCGATCTTCTCCCATTCTGCAGACATGGCCAAACCATCATAGTTGGGACTGTTCAACTAGGGTCTGCAGGGGGTGGGATTTTAGGCCTTGAGGTATCGTCTGGTTGCGGACCATGTCTCTTGTTACTTCAACCATCTTCCTCAGATACCTCATTTCTGAGGTTTGGATCTGGCTTTTGTGGATTGTAGTCATTGCCCATGACTCGCATCCATACGTCACGACTGGGACATAGGTGCAGCGGTGTTTTTAATTGAAGATATTATTCTGAGGTGTACATACCACACACAGTAATAAACCACATACAAGATAGGTACAAGAAACCAGAAATCAAACCAAGTTGAAGTGTATGATATGCCAAAATTTTATGTCAACTTTTATCTCATCTTACCTCCGTTTAGTGTATAAAAGAGTTACAGCACAGTCTAATGACT
This sequence comes from Oreohelix idahoensis, assembly GCA_024509875.1. Lineage (NCBI taxonomy): Eukaryota > Metazoa > Mollusca > Gastropoda > Stylommatophora > Oreohelicidae > Oreohelix > Oreohelix idahoensis. Next base: position 79,531 of record JAMPIV010018376.1, on the reverse strand, counting down.
ACATAAGTCGTACATCAGACAACAATGAAAAACGATAAACTTTCAAATATAAACAGCTCATTGCTAACTCTCCTCACGTTAGTGAAACAATGAACCCGTTTGACATTCTGGAGATAAATTAGGAACCGTAGTAGTAACATTTACGTTACCGATTCTGTGGAGCAACTGTCACATAAATCTACCCACCTCATTCATCCAACGTTCTGGCAGTGTCTCATAACAATCCCCAGATTACGAATCGTCTTAGCGAAAAGTCATGTAAAAACAATGACAAAATGCCTCAGCCTTTCTGGAAAATACGGAAAATGCCAGAATTGCACCGCGAAAGATAAATTGAACACCCATTATAATAGCACGCAGGCCTTTCAATTTTTTTCTTAAGTGACGATGTGTTTGTCTACAAAGATTAAATGAAGTTGAAAAGGAATGGAAATGAATGAAACGGGTCACAGGAGAAGTTATACCGCCATCAGGACATGCAGCAGAAAGAGAACAACATAATTATATTCCGTCATGTTTTGACGGGTTATTTGCTCGTTTATTTTGTGCCGAAATTCTCGTCTAAACTCTTTCGTTCTCTTTTTCTTCCCCACTCCTCTCCGTCATTGTTATTCAACTACCCTTTTATGGTTGTCTCACCCGCTCCTTATCATACTTTTCCCCTTCATCTAGCGATGTTACCTCCCTTTGTTCGTCCCACCCACATTGACTGCCTAGGTATTTTACCAGCCCTGTCGACCTGACCGGTTGACCTGTTTTTGTGGCTTGTCGACTTGTTTGGTTAAATAATCAGACTAATTGTGTAGCCAGACGCATTAAGCTTATCGTCCATGCAGAGATTGCATAAGACTTCTGGGCAGAGGGTTTATTGAATAAACACTTGTGGAATGTGTATGATAGTTTAAAACAGCCGGCGAGTGGTGACAGAAACCTATAGATTGAGCCTGATAATAGGACCACATATGGCATTTTAGATAATGGGTTAATTTTGCAGATATGACTAGCTGGAAAGGAGTGGAATATGAGACATACTATAATACTTCCGATAACTTTATTTAAATGCACAAGATGAGAGGTAACACCTTGGTAGAGATCTACCAGACGTAATAATTAGGATAGATCGGGCATGTAGTGATTTTGGTAAACATGACAAGTAAAATGGAAGTGGCGGAGTCATATTTGGTCATGGAGTATGAAAATAACATGTTAGAGGAATATCTAATGTTGTCATGTAGTTATATTCAACATGAGGGTGGTGGAAACCCTTTCCGAAATCAGATACCTACTTGTGATTGGTTTGGTATTAGAATGCTAACTAAACTACTGATTGGTAATTAATGTCAATGTTAATGTTAATCAGAATCGACGCCATTGCACTCCGGGCAAACCCATAGGTGCTTAGTCTCCCTTAGCAAATGTCGAAGGGTATGAAATGGATCTTTACCCAACGGAACTTAAAGGAGAGACTGTCATAACACGGGCAAGATGCTCTGAAATTGCCACGTAAACCTGTATCTTCATGATAAATTATAAATTACACAACAGACATTCTGCTACAACTTTATGGTTAATGCCCCGAACAGGACATTTCTTTTATGATTTGAACTGCCACTACTAATACATGTAATTGTAGCAGTAGGAAATCATTATCTTTGGTATTTGACGAGGATATTATGATTTTGTCGGCAAATTCGCACAACCGCATTGAAATCCCACGGAAATTTACAAGAGGGAAAGGAAACTCAGGCCCCGATCTCCGAGAAAGCAAGGGTTAGACCTGCGATTAGGTATATAAGCCCGTCTCAGACACATTCCTTACTTCCCGACATCACTTCAAGATCTGACAGAGCTGAGAAGATATCCAGAGGGCTGACTCTTACAATTAGAAGTCTTAACCCACAGCACAACAAGATAATTGAGAAGAAGCCACAACTGACCGCTATTGTGAGTGATTTGTAAATCGAAGTTTCAAACAGCCGCAGACTTCGAAGTATCACTGTGGCTGAGGGTAATATCTATAAGCTTACAAAATATCTTAATGAATTAATGTACATTTAAAAGTGATGAACATTTAAATTTAATGTTATACTTAACATAAATTCCCATGTCTATATCTTGCCTTGTGCTCGAAGGACGATGGATTCCACCAATGTATAACTTCAATCCTGGACAGCATTGGCTCGACTAGAAGTCCCTGTTAGGACTGAGCAACGCAGCAATAAAAGCTCATAGTCCTTTTAAGGGCTTTGCTTTTGGGTGCTGTGCTCAGTGTTCGTCTTTTCTGTTTTTGTCGCGAAATTATTCGTCCGACAATCTTCTGTCTTTCTCTGCCTCATCGGACAATGACCCAGCTCTGTATTTTTCTGAATGCCTCATCGGACAATGACCTCCCTCGGAATTTTCGAGTTCATTGTCGCATTGATATTTACCTGAGAGGCTAATGACCCAGATAAGCCGGGATTTCCAGTGACCCGGAGGAGCTCAGGCCACTGCCCCAGATATTCAGGATTTCCCCGGCGGAGTACAATTTGAGAACATTCACCTGTTATCAGTAGGCAGAGGTGAATGACCGCGGTTAGCTGTATATATGAGATTATAGACCGTGTATATTTTACTCACATCTGCAAAAGCCCCGAACAGACAAGCCAGTTGCAGATACTTCTAACAAATAATCTGTCAGACCAGCGAGAGAAATACTTATATATAGTATATGCCGTTTTTGAGCCAAATTCAATCTTGGAATCAATTCGGGTGAGCGAAATGCATTATCTTCTTATATGCAAGTATTTGTATTGAATGTTTGAACTGCTTTTCATTATTATTTCATTATATGCAATTAACATTAGTTAATGTTTGCACTGCTTTTCAGTCAATTGCCTACTTTCCTGTAATGGATATATTTTCCCAAATGCATATATTTACTGTTTGTCCTTCAGGTTTTACAGAAAGCATGTGTGCTACCCTGGCCGCGTCTTTTATTTAATGTAACCATTATCGCATCCATGTATTTACTATATGATTTTGTATGCCTTTACAACAGTTGATAATATATGTATGCCTATGCCCCTACCCTATTAATATCATATGTTTGCAGCTCGAAGAATGGCGCTCAACATTGGTCCATGTCATTTATATAATAATTTGACTAATATCTGAGCCTGGTTTATGGACCACACTCAGGACAAATTAATGCCTCTAACCAGAGAGCTAAATAGAGTGTTCCTTTGTGTGTATCTCCTTAGCTCCCTGGTGGTGACAAAAGGCAGGTGAAACTCGCAGTTGTGTAGTGAAACCTTGCAGTACTTGATACGAATTATTCCAGCAACTTGGCCGGGGGAAGAAACCTTGCAGTGATAGTGTGACGTCATACAGCAGCAACCCATTCATGATAAGTGCACTTTTAAAAAGGACCAAACACTAATCGATCTTAGGTCATACCAGTCAATGATTAAAATTAGGACATAAACATCAGCCATCGTGAAAGGGTACCCTAAAATAAACAGAACTTTTGTGTAGACTATTTTTATCTCCATTTACCCAGTGCTGTATACATTAACTATATACATATATAATATTTGTTTTTTTTTCTTGTGTTTTTCTGTAACCAATTTAGCTTGGTCTAATATACATAAATTCATAGAAACGAAGTTCACTGTTGTTTCTTTCTTTCACTATATGTTCTGTATTGCTTGGTAGTTAACTGTTTTGGTTAATTATTATCTTAATTACCAGCTGGGGGTCTCTTGAGCCATATCAGTACCTCAGGGGAAGTGTGGCTGAAGACCTAACATACTCTCAGGATCCTTGAGGGGATTTGCTTCTTTGCTTAACTGAGAAGAGTTTAAATTTCAGTCTCCTGAGACATTTCTTCTTACAAGTGTCGGACTATCACTTACAGCGAGCCAAAAGACACTGTGGAAGAGATTGGTACTCTCTTTTATTTCTTCATCTATCCTTTCTTCTACCCTGTCGCCACAGTTTTCTTTCTTGTCTCTTATTTCTGCGATGTATATATTGTAAGTGAAAGAATTTTGCTACCTTTGGCATAACGCTAAAGCCAAAGAGGAGTAATCATGACTGGGTTTGGAAAATGTCTTTAATTGATGTTAAACTTTTTAAATGTATTGTATTGTTGTACGACTGACCACACTTTTGACTGACATAACCACAGCCTCAAGACAGTGTTGTCGAACTGAGGAGTCAGATCAACAGTGGCCAGTCAGCATCAGATGGGTGTCTCGGTCATAAATTACAGATACCATAACCTGGTCATATTTTGCAGGTTCAACTAGTGGTGGAAAATGTGACACATCCACAGCTTTAAAAACTGTGAACTGTTTTAGGTAGCTGTAGGTTAGAAACATAATTTTTCTTATAAATAACTTTACATTTTGCCTGTTTATGTCAAAGTGTTCCTTGATAAGAGAGAATTCTAGCCATTTGATTGATTGCACGATTATGCTAATTAGCTATTCAAAATGGCCGCCACAGTATAAAAATGCAGGGTTACGTTAAACCCACATAACATAATTATTTCTCAACATATAGAGTTGAAATTCTGCATACAAGATATTTGAGATATCAAGAAATATAGCATGTCCTTTGTGTGATCATTTGTAATTAAAAAAAAATTGGATATTTATCGAACATCATTAGTATGCAAAACATCTGTAAAAATAAAACAAATTGAGAGGGCAAAACAAAATTAGGTTCAGGACAAGGTTTAAGATGTTAAGAAACACTCTGCAAAGTTTCAGAGCATTCCAACAATTCATTCTTGTGATTTGGCATCTCTAAATGTACCTGTCGTGCTAAAAAGGGAAAGTGAGAAAAAGAAGAAAAAAGCAGAAAAATATGTTAACGAAACATTCTATTCTGCCATCACCGGTGTCAATACCTTGTCGAGGTGTGGCGGCTTGCGTACATTGATTACCCACAGAGCTATGCCAGCGGGAGTTTTACTCCTGGAAGGTTCTACCAAGCTGGACAGGTTTGCGCGGGCAGGGGTGTCACGAAGTGTATTCGCCTTCTTTTCTCTCTGTCAATCTTTTCTCATACCTAAACATTCCTTCTCTCTAAATTCTCTACCACGCATCAATACACCGCAGGAGATCTCCCATTTGATTCGGAAAATAAATTCCTTTGTTCTACGTTTGACTGGCAAAACCACTGTGACCTTTTAAAGCTGTGAACTTTAAACCGCGCCCTGAATAATTACAGTTAAGCCAACGGGATAGGCAGCCGTATATTGTCTTTTGACCTTTGACCTCAGCCACCAAACAGAACCGGAATTTTGGCGCTATTCTCATAGCGCAGGATTCACAAAGCATCAGCCTAGACAGGCAGACCGGCTGAAATGGTTGCCCTCAAGAAATACAGAGGGGCCCGGTCATTTTAAACAGCAGTGGTTGTGAGCGCAGCGATCCTATCCCAGAAGACTAAAGCATAAGCAGTGTTCTCAAGGGCAGACATACTCCATCCCAGTTGGTGATGAGCCCTGTGTCAAGACGGAGAAGAAGCAACTTGCCATCCTCTGAAACCCTAAAAAGAACTTGCGGGACCTGGAGTGCTGGGACATATTGAACCCTGGCAACAAGACTACATCAGCATTTGAGATGAGTATCTGAACATGCCAGCAGAACCACTAAAGAATATTCCCTTTGTCCAATGATGACAAATTAATTCTGACATGGTTCAGAACCATTCATAGATTAGGGAACATATAGTTGTATATTTGAATATATTGTGAGATTCTATTTTCAATTTTGAAAACTTTACATAACAGAGTCTGTTGTTATTTTCTTTGTAATATTTAAATGGGTTGTATAGTTTTAGTAACATAAATCTACACCCTGGGGGCAGAGCCAAAATTAAATAACACTATTGGGTCGGGATATTTTAATGTGGCTGGGCACCAAATCTCTTATCCCTCTATATGTACTATACATAGTCCTTTGTAGGTTATCGGATAAAGAGTTTATCGCCTAGAGAATATCCTGTTTAGTTTCACCAGAATTCTCTTGGAAAGTTTTTTTGAATGGACTAATTCCCGAGGAGAGACTGTGCATTCACCTTGCAGTCTGGAAGAGTTTCCTCTAGAGATTATCTTTTATTCTTCCATCAAGTCTGTCATACTTACACTTTCTCCCTCTAAACAAAAATAAAACCATTTTGCGACACTGGACGCTCGTGTCCGGGATCTCCTTTTTTCATATTTAGACACTTGTCTGAGATATGAAAACTCTTATCTTTCCTAGACCACTACTGCTGTAGGTACTTGTCACTAATTGGTGTCCAAGTCTAGGATTAGATTAAAGAGGGGACATATAAATTACCCTAGACTAAATTACACATAAATTTTTACAAGAAAAACAGATTTTAAGTTATGTTATGAAAACTATTCTTGGTGGTACTGCTGGTTATTAGTTACATGTTGTTAACTAATATTTAAGTTATATTTTATGTATGCTGGTTTTAAATAACATAGGTTGTTAAAATACTTTAGTTTAGTTACGGCTATAGAAAGTATTTAGGCCTGTATTTATTTGATAGTGAGTTAGAGATCTCATACTCGCTCAGCAAAACCACTGCTGTTAAAATGGATGAGATAGAAGGATTGAAGAAATGGACAACGCAATCATATAAGATTGGAAAATTATCTGGCTTCTCGGGAAGTTTGCTGGAAAATTATGTCTCGGAACAGGTAGAATGTTTCATGAGCATAATGGGGCAACAGAACGAATGGAGAGCAAAATGCAAGGAAGAGAATGTGGAACATGAGAAACAAAGACAAGAAAAATCCCTCCAGTGTAAGGAAGAACTGCAAGAAATGGAAACTCAGTTTCAACCTACAAAAATGGAATCCAGGGATAAACTTGAATCTAGGAATACTCATCATGCCACTTCTTTGCCAGTTGCATCACCACCCTCAGCGGTAAATATAACTGCACCACATGAAGCCAAGTCTATGTCTCAGAATTCAGGCTCAGACAGAGCAGAGGCTAGGATATCTAAACAGAGACATCTAGACTATTCTGAAAACAAGATTAAGCACAGCTGTGCAAATAATCTGAAGAGACCTTCCTCATCCTCAGCAAAAACTCACAACAGGCATACTGAAAACAACCGCACCAAAAACCTGGTAAATAGGATCGCTCAACCAAATAGGATCACTCAACGGAAAAGGATTACGCAACCCTATGGGAAGGAAAGGGGTGTTCTTGAACATCACCTGTCGGCCACCCTACATCAGTTAGACTGTAGGCGCCGAGACCAAAACCCACAGACTTCATACAAAGCTAAGATCCCTACCATGGATGGGAACTTGACGAAGGCCCGGAGTGGATACAGGGATTCTCAAAATGTGGAGACTGCCACAGTAAATGGAGAAGAAATCACCTGTTTGTATTATCAAGGTCTTGGGTGTGATGCCCTTGTCTCAGCCTCTGTCATCGACCTTGATCAAGTCACCGAAGAGGATGTTGAGGTAACAGCACCCATGATAAACAACAGAAGGATGATTTTGCCTTTAGCTTGTGTAAAAGTTAGGTCGAACTTTGTAAACGGCAAAGTAAAGGCCGCAATATTAGATGAACGAATTTACCCCATACCTCAAGGAGGGAAATATATCATCTTAGGAGACTCAGCACGATCCAGAGACGACCAAAAGACCGACCAAGCAGTGACTGAACAACAGCAGATTGATGCCTAGCGGCGTCCTTTTATGAACAACAAATAGATCTCCAATGCCTAAAGCTCATCTTGGCAATGCAATATTTCCAATCACTGAAAAGCTGAAAGAGTGCAAAGGGGATGACCACCCTAGTGCACTTAATTCTGAACAAGTTTTGATAGTCTCACCCACTATCTGCGTGCAGAAAGTGAAGCCGGGCCAGAGTTTCTTGGTACCTGGTGGGATGAAACATGTTTCAGAAATACCTTCCTTTAACATGGGAGAAGCAGCTGTAGAGGAACAGGACCCTCAAGCACTAAGACTTCACTCAGTTCCGATAACCTCATCCACTCTCTGGGTTCAGAAAGTGAAGCGGGTCCAAATTTCCTTGGTACCTGGTGGGATGAAACATGTTTCAGGAATATCTTCCTTTAACACGGGAGAAACGGCTAAAGAGGAACATGAGCCTCAAGCACTTAGTCTTCAGTCAGTTCCAATAACCTCACCCACTCTCTGGGATCAGAAAGTGAAGCGGGTCCAAATTTCCTTGGTACCTGGTGGGCAGGAACAACTGGTAGACTTATCTTTCTCTGTCATTGGGGAAACAGGGATAGAAGAACATACATGCTCTCATACCTGGGGAGATAGGTATGTGTCCTTAGGCAGGTCAAGTAATATGACTAAAATAAGGTTGTGTATGAGGTTGGCAACCTCATCACGCAAAACGTTTTGCTATAGACCGCATTGCAAGCAGAGTGTAGGCTTTAATGCAAACTCTTTGCCAGGAGGCAAGCTACAATGTAAGGTGCACAAGGAGGAACATAAGAGAGGGAAGATCATACGAGCAGGATTGCTTAACATCCCTCAACTCCTTGACAATGAGGAAACGGATAGAGATGTGTTGATTACAGGCATACCGTTCGACAGAATGAAAAGAGGAAACAATGGGATTGAATAACGAGAGATATGAAACAGGAAGGTAGTAGCAGACAGAAGAGAATAGTCGGCTCAACTTAAGTTAGCCGTAGGCATAACTTTTAAAAGGGGGCCTATGTCACGAAGTGTATTCGCCTTCTTTTCTCTCTGTCAATCTTTTCTCATACCTAAACATTCCTTCTCTCTAAATTCTCTACCACGCATCAATACACCGCAGGAGATCTCCCATTTGATTCGGAAAATAAATTCCTTTGTTCTACGTTTGACTGGCAAAACCACTGTGACCTTTTAAAGCTGTGAACTTTAAACCGCGCCCTGAATAATTACAGTTAAGCCAACGGGATAGGCAGCCGTATATTGTCTTTTGACCTTTGACCTCAGCCACCAAACAGAACCGGAATTTTGGCGCTATTCTCATAGCGCAGGATTCACAAAGCATCAGCCTAGACAGGCAGACCGGCTGAAATGGTTGCCCTCAAGAAATACAGAGGGGCCCGGTCATTTTAAACAGCAGTGGTTGTGAGCGCAGCGATCCTATCAGGTTGTCATACCAGAAGACTAAAGCATAAGCAGTGTTCTCAAGGGCAGACATACTCCATCCCAGTTGGTGATGAGCCCTGTGTCAAGACGGAGAAGAAGCAACTTGCCATCCTCTGAAACCCTAAAAAGAACTTGCGGGACCTGGAGTGCTGGGACATATTGAACCCCTGGCAACAAGACTACATCAGCATTTGAGATGAGTATCTGAACATGCCAGCAGAACCACTAAAGAATATTCCCTTTGTCCAATGATGACAAATTAATTCTGACATGGTTCAGAACCATTCATAGATTAGGGAACATATAGTTGTACATTTGAATATATTGTGAGATTCTATTTTCAATTTTGAAAACTTTACATAGCAGAGTCTGTTGTTATTTTCTTTGTAATATTTAAATGGGTTGTATAGTTTTAGTAACATAAATCTACACCCTGGGGGCAGAGCCAAAATTAAATAACACTATTGGGTCGGGATATTTTAATGTGGCTGGGCACCAAATCTCTTATCCCTCTATATGTACTATACATAGTCCTTTGTAGGTTATCGGATAAAGAGTTTATCGCCTAGATAATATCCTGTTTAGTTTCACCAGAATTCTCTTGGAAAGTTTTTTTGAGTGGACTAATTTCTGAGGAGAGACTGTGCATTCACCTTGCAGTCTGGAAGAGTTTCCTCTAGAGATTATCTTTTATTCTTCCATCAAGTCTGTCATACTTACACTTTCTCCCTCTAAACAAAAAAAAAAAACCATTTCGCTACAAGGGGTCAGACTAAAGCAGACACCCTGGTCCTCCAGGTTGGAGGTTTTAGCATAGGGCTGACACCCCTGTCTATGTAAAAAGAAATGAAGTTACGGAAACAACAACCAATGAACAAACTTTGCTGCGGGATGGACATCCGGAGTCTGAGGCTCGTATGACTGTCAGTGGTGAAAGCCGAAAGAAAGCCACTGACATGAAAACGGATGTACTGACCGCAAAACATGATACAAGAATAGGATTTTGGAATGTCAGGACAATGAACGAGACGGGTAAACTAAAACAGGTCACGGCAGAAATGAGAAACTATAGGTTACACATTCTAGGGATAAGCGAGAGCAGATGGACAGGGGCAGGAAAAGTTAAAACAGCAACAAGAGAAACAGTACTTTACTCTGGAAGAGAGGATGGACAGCACAATGAAGGCGTAGCCATTATTCTACAGAAAGGAATAGAAAGGACATTACTGGAATGGAAACCCATCAACAACAGACTGATAAGATTAAGATTGAGAGGGAGATTCACCAATACTACAATAATACAATGCTACGCACCAACGAATGATAGTGATGAACAGGTCAAGGATGAATTCTATCAACAACTGCAGAAAGAAATGGAAGACACACCAAGATATGATCTTATTATAGTAATGGGAGACCTAAATGCGAAAGTTGGTATACACAATACATATAATGATAGAGTAATGGAGAAATGCGGCAGCGGAACAGCAAACAAAAATGTGGATAAATTAATAAGTTTCTGTAGCATTAACAACCTGGTCATTGGAGGAACACTTTTCCCACATAAAGAAATTCACAAATTAACATGGAAATCACCAAATGGTTGGGACAGAAACCAGATAGACCACATCATGATTAACGGTAGATGGAGACATGCATTACAAGATATGAAGGTAAGAAGAGGTGCAGATGTGGGAAGTGATCACCATTTAGTAGTAGCAAAACTGAAAATGAAACTAAGAAGAGCTATACCAAATGTAACTACACCGAAAAGGTTTGACATCAGCAAATTGAAGGACCCTCTTACCAGAAAAGCTTTTGCGGCTGACATAAAGAAACGATATCAATTTGCCAAAAGTCAGGAAAAGACATTGACTGATGATATAGACCAGCAATTCAACACCATTTCAACAATATATAAGGAAAGCAGCAAATCATGCTTGGGATTCCGGAAAGGAAGAAGCAAGACTGGATAACACCAGAAACATTAAACACCATAACGATGAGAAAGGAAATGAAAAGAAAGAAAACAGAAGCGAAGTCCCCCAGGTTAAAGCAACTATATAGCGAACAGTACAGTCAGCTGGACAAGGAAGTCAAACGCCAATCCCGAGCCAACAAAAGGAATTTCCTAGACGATCTTGCAAGACAGGCAGAAGAGGCAGCACTGAGAAATGAACAAAGCACAGTATACAAAATAACTAAATTCATCAGCGGAAAACGAGGTGCAAACAATATTACATTAGTAAGAGATAAGCAAGGAAATCTCATCACGACAGCAGAGGGACAGGAAACAAGATGGGCAGAGCATTTCAGAGAAACTCTGAACAAGGAACCACCAGAGACACAATTGAATGTTCCTGAGGCTGAAAACGATCTAGATGTTAATACAGACATTCCACGAAAAGAAGAAATCAACGCAGCAATCAAAGGGTTAAAGAATGGAAAAGCTCCTGGCAATGATAACTTAAATGCAGAGCTATTTAAGACAGACCCTGAGCTAGCAGCAGAACTATTAGAACCGCTATTTGCACAAGTCTGGAAAACAGGGACAACACCAACAGAGTGGAACAAAGGAATAATTGTCAAATTGCTCAAGAAGGGAGATCTTGCAGACTGCAATAATTGGAGAGGAATCACTCTTCTCTCAGTTCCCAGCAAAATACTAGACAGGATAATTATACAGAGAATTTCAAAAGCAGTAGACCACAAACTGAGGAAAGAACAAGCAGGATTTAGAAAGAACAGAAGATGTGTAGATCATATATTTACTCTCAGGAACATTATAGAGCAGTGCTCAGAATGGCAAAGACAACTGTACATTAATTTCGTTGATTTTGAAAAGGCTTTTGACAGTATACATAGGGACAGTTTATGGAAAATACTGAGGGCTTATGGAATTCCAAGCTGCATAGTGTCAATCATAAAAAGCCTCTATGCCAACTTTACGTATAGTGTTGGGCAGAGCAACCTAACCTTTGAGGTGAAGACAGGAGTACGACAGGGATGCCCCTTATCAACCACTCTATTTTTAACAGTCATAGACTGGGTGATGCGCCAGACAACAGAGGGCAGTCCAAGAGGAATAAGATGGACTACATTTTCTACATTGGAAGATCTGGAATATGCAGATGACATTGCACTGCTAACACATTCACATCAACACATCCAGGAAAAAACGGATAGACTTAATAAGTATAGCCAGCAGGTGGGCTTGAACATCAATTTAAAGAAGTCAGAGGTCATGACGCTCAATGTGAGCAACAGTGAGCCCATATCAGTAAGGAATCAGCAACTGGTACAGACAGACACCTTCACATACCTAGGATGCATAGTAACACCAGACGGCGGGGCAAGCAAAGACATCAACAACAGAATGAACAAAGCAAGAACAGCCTTTTTTAGCCTAAACAACATCTGGAAGTCCTCTCAATACAGCACAAGCACAAAATTAAGATTATATCATAGCTGTGCGTTTTCTGTGCTTCTCTATGGTGCGGAAAGCTGGAGAGTTAAGAGAAGGAAACGTCGAAATTGTCCTCTTTTCACACAACATTCCTAAGAGAAATTCACCGAATCTTTTGGCCGAATACCATCACCAACCAAGATCTGCTTACTCGGAGCAAGCAAGAGGACATGCACACCATCATAGCTGGCAGACGCTGGAGCTGGGTTGGCCATGTCCTCAGAAGAGACCCCGATGCCATCACAATAACCGCTATGCTATGGACCCCTGAAGGAAAACGAAAGAGAGGCCGACCAAAAACAACTTGGCGGAGGACTGTGGAGGCTGAGATGCAAAGAATGAACCAGAGTTGGGGCACTGTACGAAGGATGGCCACCGACGGAGCAAAGTGGAATCAATTTGTTGTTGTCCTACAAGACGCCACTAGGCGTGATGGCCACTGACTGCTTTTACGGTCGGCGGCTAAGGATCAAAGAAGAAGAAGCAGAAACATTCTATTGTGCACTTACTTCATCTTAATGACCTCCATAGTATACATTTCCCCTTCCTTTTCTTCTGCCTTGTCAGTAAATCCTTTTATGATGCCTCTCAAAGTCTTTCTTCTTCCTTTCGCTTTGTCACAAGGCTTTTTGATGGAGTTGGTGATTCTGCTTTGCATATATTCACAGCATGACCTTGGCCAAGTGGTCGTATAAACGTTACCATTCTTATATTAATTTCCTTGTTCTTTTTGTGTTTTTCCCTGTTTCCTTTACATTCCTGCATCTCTTGATGTTTTGAAAGATTTTTCCCACGAGCAGTTGCTACTTTTGACACCGATTGTGTGACAGAAACCCTGTTTTGAATACTTTGATTCTTCATTGAGCCTACTGTTACGTCCTTTTTCACCCTGGGTATTTTAAGGGTGTAGGACTTAACAGTATTGTGTTTTGACACAAGTCTAACTGTTATTAAAAGGATACGCATCAGCGTAATTAAGTATGGTTAATAATGTTTAAATTAGTTGTGCACGAAAGAGCACATATTTGGTGCGGTATTAAATTGAAGGGGTTGCTAATGATTTTTGATGACGTAGTGAGGAGAGATTCAAGATGTCAGCCAGACCTGTCAGAGGTTGGTCTGTATTGTTTCATAGCCCCAGTCTATGGGTATACGTTTATATTGTATTAATTACCTTCCAGGAGGAAGTGTTGGCAGCTTCTCTTCTACCGTAAGTGAATGCTGGATGCATTGTGGTATAATGCCAGTATAGTTTAGTCAGGGCTTCGGCGATGTGATATTCCGCTGCTAGTGTGGACTAAACTGATGATTTTGTTATTGCAGTTTTTATGAAGATAAACTGACAGTCTTGAATACGTGTCTTGGAAAGAGGAAGTTCACGTACGTAAGAAATATATATATAATACCCTTGCCGTCAAAACGGACTACGGCAGGTTGTAGGAGGTCAATCAAGTTCATTACCTAGGATTATTACTATGCACTGTATGTTTTCTATGATGCCTTCCTTTTGATCTACTATGGACGTCTGAAAATATATTGTTTATGAGGCCAACCAAAAATGGGACATTAATTGATATTAACGCTCCACATATTTAGTACTATTGGCCATAACGTTTATTGCCGCCCTTGAGAGATCAGCCGTTATCTAGTATGTCAATCAAGTACATGATCAATATATATCAATGCTTTGCACCATGATGTCCCAATGTGATTTGATACATGATTGATGATGCCTGCTGTGACCATGATTGAAGTTTTTGCATGAACAAATAAATGTGTAGTCTACGTTGATCCATGAGTCCAGCGTATATTACTAACTGTTGGCCAAATTGATGACACATCTTGTCAGTGTTGTTGTCATCATCACCATTGATATATCAGCTCTCGAACCACATTAATATTCATTCGCGTTATTGAAGTTGTCGGCTACCTGTAAGCCCGACCAAAGCTGATAATCACTAAATCAGCACTAATCAGAACATTCGCTAACCGAACCAAAATATAACCATCACAACAGTTGGTGGTCTCCAGAAGGAAGAAGAGCGGCTACACCTACATAACATCATACATTTACAACATTCTACACATCTCACGCCTGCTGTTATGAAGTAATCCAAGTGCTCCATACTCATGAGAATAAAAGCATTATTTGTTTGTCCATCTTTTTCATGGGTTGAGAGGGACTTTTCTTCAATTTCTCCACAGATGATGGTGCTTCATTATCGATAACAGGTGTTTCATTACTTTTTTGATTTGCTACCACTAATACCTGTGTGCTGATTGCCAAGGAATTTGCGTTTTCTCGACTTTCTATTCTTTTTTTTGGTCACCCATAGTGTTCTTGCTAAATTGATTTAAAGAGCTTACCACAATAAAGTAACTTTTTCACTCAAACAGGTGCAACATAATGGTTGAGCATGATAGAATCGATATTTCAACGCCAAAGCTGATAGAAAAAAGGAAGGGAACACTGACGTTATTGAGAGTAAAGTGCCTTCCCATAAATGGTTCTCTGGTGTGTGTGTTTTTTTTTTGGTACAGAAGAGTTGTGGAATGATTATCAATTCACCTTTTTATTGTGGGAATCACAATGTTTTCAGAAAGTGGTTAGTAACCATGGGTAAACAATGCGTTGTGAAGGAAAATTAATATCACCCCCTGGTCACCTTATCCCTTAAAAAGTAAAAAAACTATGCATCACTGGACAATATAAACCAATGTATTGTGGATAGAAATGGTCTGGCTTAATAAAAACATAAATAAGAGTCTGAAGTTTTTCCCCAAATTTAATGAAATTCTACCCTACAGCTACCTTAACAGCGGACCAACACTGCTCCTGGCATAAGCATAGCGTCTTCAATGTCCAGATGTGTTAACGACCGAGGGAAGTCAGCTACTATAACGTGTCAAGCAAGTTAAGTATAACTTAACTTGAAAACACAAAACAAGACACCTAAGCCTATAACATGATGAAAATGACCAAACAGTGACAATATATATATTTTGTTAAATTGGGTAAAAATCTTTGAAAAAAATATTGATATACCACTGTGCTAATTTTTTTTAACTATACATCATTAATCAATAAAGTGCACTGAATTGTTTATAACTGCAGTTTTTGAATTCTTTAAATTTTCAGTTATAATTTTGTTGTGTAGTCAAAGAACAATTAATAGTTTAAATTGGTAGGGAATAAATACAAGCGGCACTCACATATTTATATAACACCCCCAGAGCATAGGATAGGTCTAGCGAGAAGGTGACTTACCTATCTGTTCTCTGCTCCAACTATCATCGAGAACTCTGCAGTTAACTCCCTGACTTGTCTTGTGCTCAACCTGCCTCTGGTTTACCAGTTCTCTCTCCATTTCTGGGAACTTCTTTATAATTTTCTATCTATCCAACATCCATACCGCCACAGAGGTTTGTGCGTAGGAGCAAAAATTATTTCGCTTATAACCTAGAGTATTGTAAGACTGCTTCAATGACTTCCACTTTTGTCAAGGAGAAATCATAGACAACCAGGAGAACGTAATAATTAGGACCCCGGTATAGGACCGGTCAGAGGACTGGAAGCGAATTGTAAAACTAGAAAGGAGTAACTCTAGAGTCATTGCGCCCCTACGTTCTAGTATCCTACTTCAAGTGCACCCAGTTAGACACTTAACGCACCTGAAGGTCTACGGCATCTTAAACAGCTGCCCGACATATTACGGCCCTTTTCTGTGCAAAAAGTCAGTAATTCGCCCGATATCGAGGTAAGTTGTAATATGTACATTTTATCATTTGATATTTTGCATTTGACATACATAAATGACTTGTGGATGTACAGTTGCACATGGGGCTGGCAACCTCATCAAGTAAAATAATTTGCTTCGTGAACCACCACTGCAAGAGTTGATGACTGCTTCGTGCGAGTTTCCACACAAGGAACCAATAGCAGAGGTAGCCCCAGGCTCCATAGGGAGCAAGGAATGGATGATGATATCATGGTGTATATATTTACCATAGAAACATTTTAGTAAGTTTTATATGTGTATTTATATATGTACAACTTGTTTCAATACTCGTCTTCCGCTGTCCAAAAGCACTTTCATCCGACTCAATGGGTCCACACTTAATGCTGAAGTATAGGGGCAAAATTGTGAGGTAGATGAAATGCTGGATGGAAGCAGAGGTCACCTGATGTTCATATCAAGAGACCCGATACTTAAAAAGAAGCATTTGTTTCCTCTTAGTTCGTGGTACAAGTTGCCAGCAGTCGACGCTAGACTCATACATCAGACGGGGCTTTAAGACGCTTCACTGGAAAACCTAAGTAGTTACCCCAGCCTTGGTGCAAGGGACGTGCTGCTGCCACAGTATTTGACTCCTGAAGAGAAAGAACAGTCCAAACACCTCTGGGAGCCAGCACTGACTGAACCCGAGATCAACGACAAATCAGTATCAACACCTTGCTAGGTAAGTACAAAAGTACCGGCACAGCATATAAACTCTGTAAATTTTTAAATCAAATCATCCCGTGATGATAAAAGTCAATTGTTTGTTTTCCTTGTCAAAATAACTTTATAAACCAATAATTTATTATTAAACATGTTTATATGTAAATATAAATCTATAGTTGAATTAATCATTATTGAGTGAAATTGCATCCGTATGACTAAGTTTGTTTAGATACATAACCACACAGAGCTAGTAAATCCCTACTGTCATTGAGGAACCTGTTAAAAGTCTTGGCAGGGTGTACGATGCCTCATTAAAAGACTCGAAGGCAGTGCAACAGACAATAGAAATGGCAGGCAGAGGGCTACAGATCATAGACCAAAGCAGATTCCTGTGAAAATTCAAACTGTCGTGCCTCCAGTTCATGTTGATACCTAAGTTGCTGTGGCCACTGCTTATATATGAAATAAGCACAAGTACAGTAGAAGCTATAGAGCAGAAGGTCAACAAGTTCATGAGAAAATGGCTAGGTGTACCACCAGGTCTGTCAGATGTAGCATTGTACTGCAAAAAGTCAAAACTTCTGCTTCCCTTCAAGTCAGTTGTTGAAGAGTACAAAGTTGGAAAGGCAAGGCTTGCAATGATGCTACGCGAGTCAGCAGATGACGTGGTTAAGTCCATTCAGCCCACACTGAAAACGGGAAGAAAGTGGAGAGTGGAAGAAACTGTTGATGCTGCCCATGAGTCGCTCAAACTGAAGGAGGAAATCAATCGGATACACACAAACGAATAGACGAGGTTTGGTCATGGAGACATCCGCTGGTGGTCCAAGGCATCAAGCAGGGAGCGCACAGACATGGTAGTTCAGGAGATACTAGGAGCTGAGAATGATAAGAGGTTGCAAAAAGCAGTGCAGCAGGCCCAACAAGGCCAATGGACTACATGGGAAGGAGCCCTGCAGAGGTCTTTGACATGGAATGATATATGGCATATGGCACCTCTTAGGCTCAGCTTCATTGTTAGATCAATGTATGACCTACTGCCATCGGCCACAAACCTTGTGAGATGGGGAAAGTCGGATGATGAGCAGTGCCCCCTGTGCCAGGGGAGGCAGACACTTGAAAACGTACTCTCAGCGTGTAAGGTGTCATTAGGGCAAGGGCGATACACTTGGCGCCACAACAAAGTACTAAATGAGCTTGCTGCGACAATAGACCTGGCAAGGCTGAAGGCGAATAGCAAAGCCAGGCTGAGCACCACAAATACATACTTTCTGAGGGCAGGAAAGTCAGCACACCCCAAACCGAGTAAACCAGGTAGCAGTTTATCATCTCTTCTTGACTGTGGAAACGACTGGGAGATGGCGGTAGACTTACCTGGACGAGGGGCATATCCAGAGAGTATCAGAAAATCGCGGAGACGGCCGGATATAGTGCTTCATTCTTCAGCATCGCTTCAGGTTATACTGATTGAACTGACCGTGCCATTTGAATCCAGATTGGACGAGCAACATTCGTTCAAAGCGGCTAAGTATAATGATCTGGCCTCGGATCTGAGACACGATGGGTTCACGGCAAGGGTCATGGCTGTTGAGGTGGGCGCAAGAGGGCTCGTGGCTGCATCAGTGTATGATTTATTGAAACTGCTGGGGCTGAGGGGACAGTCGAGAACAAGGGCACTGAAGTTTCACAATTGTCTCCACGGCTGGCAGAGTTGTGGAATTTAAAGTTGCTACCAAAGTGAAATGGGTTCATTTTCGATACAAGATAATAGGAGGCTGAGACACTTGGGAGTCATGACCCAAGTGGGCCCGCCCCCCTTAGAGTGTAAAGGAGTATACTGGGCCGAAACACTTGTCAGATGGGGGGACTTCTTCTGATGATCAGATTGCCTCCTGTTGTATCGCTCTGTAAAGAGTTTCCTATCCTTATCATCTTAATATTTGGCTGATACATGTTCAGTTGGGGGCTCAGAAATACTAGTCGAAACCTTTCCTCACAGAAGGGTCGGGAGAAT
The DNA here is from genome assembly GCA_024509875.1 of Oreohelix idahoensis. Taxonomy (NCBI): domain Eukaryota; kingdom Metazoa; phylum Mollusca; class Gastropoda; order Stylommatophora; family Oreohelicidae; genus Oreohelix; species Oreohelix idahoensis. The sequence continues at coordinate 60,458 of JAMPIV010018376.1, read as the reverse complement.
AACAAGTTTATAACAACTTAGATGATGTCAATTACTTTCCATTTTGTAAAATTCATGTGTGGCTCCCTTAAACAGAAACATCATTTTTCTACTTTTATCTCTGCCAAGAGAAATCTTGAGCGAAGGTTGATACCTTCTAAAACCCTCATCCTTTTGATAGGAGTTGGATATTAGGGGACTACTACTGCAAAGCAGGGGAGGCAATTCCACTACATATTTCTGATTTCCTTGCGTTGCGCTACTTGGCGTATTTCCGTCTATCATGTACGCTGTCATCAGCTTCTTCCAATGTTTTACACAGACCTACATTTCCACACCATTGTTTTGCTGCCATTCAGTCATTTCTCTATTCACTCTCTGTGAAGTATGCAGCCACCGCTACAGCTGGTCTCCCCCCCCCCCCCCCCTTTTGAGGGAAGCCAACACTAAAGCATTCATGTCCTCTTATAGCAGTGGTGTCTGCAACAGCTTGTCTTACTTGGTGATGTAGGTAGCCTCATGTACAACCTCATATAAGTAGTTATTTACCACATTCTTGATTCATGGGAGCCGAGGTAGCATAGTGGTTAGTGCACTGGCTTCCTAGCTCAGTGGTCCATGGTTCGACCCCCAGTTGAGGTGGGATTTTTTTAGGCCGCAAACGGCTCCTGGGTCAACCCAGTTGACCCCAGTTCTAATTACCCCAATTGGGTACGAGAGCAACTCTGGGAAGGTTAAGGCAGCCGGCGTGATGCTGACCACATCACCCCCTAGTGTGCCGATGGTCAAGAAAATATGGGCCTAACACCATATTCCCAATACGCCTCTATGGGCGTGTAAACGGGATCCTTTATTTCACTCATGCTCGCTTTACTAAATATTATGTCTGCGCTTCCTTTCTTACTAAAACTCCCGCTTCACCACAGTCGTTTAAAACTGTCTTACTGCGGCCTTCCTCATACTCTAGAGCAGGGCTTCTTAAACTTGTTTGCGCCATGGACCCGTTTGATTGTCCAACGAAGACTATGGACCCCTTTGATTGTCCGCTGAAGGTTATGGACCCCTTTAATTGGTTGTCTACCCTAGAATCTGAGCGTCGGATAGACAGAGAAGTTACAGCGCTGGTCTCTCGCGGCAAAAATGCCGGGTTCGAATCACGTTATCGTCACACTCTACTCTACCCAGCTGTGAATGAGCGTAAATGAGTTAAGAAAAGAAAAGGCAGCGAGGAAGGGAACTGGTCACCCCCCCCTCTCGATGCTGGACTTAGTATAGTGAAGTCTCTAACACTTCACTCCCCTACGCCAGTATCTGCTATGGGACTACCTTTTTACCCTAGAATCCAAGGGGGTCTATGAACCACAGGTTAAGAAACTTGTTCTACACCAGTGTTTCTCAACCTTTTTGTGTTCACGGCACACGTTTCAATTTTCTAAACATGTGCGGCACACCGCTTGAGAAACACTGTTCCAGACGAATGTGTTATTTTTGAATGCTGCCTCTTATTTGCTGCTCTTATCAAGTTTGTATTTCGATCTTGACAGAATATTCTATAGCCTTGTCATGTGAAGCTTCATCTCTCATAACCGCTTGTCAACATCGACGGACAGGTCTCTGCGTCATCTCTTAATCACATGACAGATTTCTCGCCCTGTCCCAATATTTCGTTCATTTCTCTCATTTAATTTTCTTTTTCTTATGTTTACAACCTTTTATAGCCCGCTTCTTTCTATTCTTAAAGACCTGCTTTCTTTTACTTCTCCCAGGAGGAAAAAAAATGTATCTTTGCTCAATCTTACCCTACATTTTTCACCTCCCTCTCAATCCAGCCCTGTACTGCCTTTTCCGTCAACTCGAGATGTCTCTTTTTTTTTCTTCTACACTTTATAGATCCACGCTCTGTCTTCAATTATTTTTGTGATAATGAGTCCTGTCACTCGAAACTTAAGATTGTTTTTCCCTCGTTGAAAACCGTAAATTTAAAAAAAAAAAAACACAAAGGCAGTGATTTACGTCACTGGAAACCTTTTTTTTTCATTTCAAAGTAACTCTTCTATTTTGTGAACAGGGTTGAATTAGGTTAAACTAGGGGCTTTGATCACAGCTTGGTACATTACGTGTAGACAGAATGCGAACCAAATGTGATGTGAACTTTTTGGGGCATTATTTTATAAGCCCAAGTCTCTTTATATATGTTACACCCCAACAGTGAAATTGGCCATTTCATGAATTGGGCACATTTTTGAACCGGCTTCTGTACTAAATATAAAACTTGATATCCTGTGTTAATTTGTTGTGAGTTGAAAGTATCAGTAATCCAGTTGACATCAACATATCTTACTCTTTCTGTTTCTTGAGCAATATTATTGAAATAAAGTATAATTAAGCGAAGAAGCCGGCTGATCACCCGTTTGCCAGTCACTTCGATTACGGAAACTACAGCAAATGGATTGATTTGCCATTGCCCTAAAGACGCCAATAGGCGTGATGGGAAACAATGGCAAAGAAAACCTATCTGCTGTTGCCCTAAGACGCCACTAGGCGTAATGGCCACTGACTGCTTTGACGGTCGGCGGCTAAGGACGGAAGAAGAAGAAGAAGCGAAGAAGCCAGTTCACAGAATGGGCAAAAATTTGCCCAGTTCATGAAATGGCCAATTTCACTGGTAGGGTGTAACATATATATTGAAAATATAATGTTTAAAAATAAAAACACTGAGTCAAGGGAAATAGGAATTCATGAGATATGTAGTTGAACTGGTAGTGGGGTAAAAAGGTAAAGATATAAATTAATGCATGAATAGTCAGACACAAAGACAGAACGAAGATAGATATGTGTTGATGGATGAATGAACAGATAGATAGCAGTGGCGTATCCTGGTAATGCGAGCTAGGCGTGCTGCTACTTAAAATGAATATGTACGCCTACTATTTAACTTCTTCCCCTCTTAATTTAAAAACCAACTATATTCAATTACGCAACGATAGTTATTAGGGGTATATGTCAATTATCTCCGAAATACTAATTAACTTACAACTTGAAACTCACTGTCACTGTAATAATCTGCATTCCCGGCAACTAACAAAAATTAATCACAAAAAACACTGGACGGACACAGCCGATTTTTACAACTCGAGAGCTGCAGGACCACCGCACGCATGTTCGCATTGTATTTACGTATCTGGCCATGACCCCGATCCAATCAAACCAGTGTTCAGACGTGAATCCGAAAAGAGCCGCACGCATTGTGACGGAATTACCCGAGAAACTTCGGGCGATTGCTACCAACCAATAGAAACTGCACTATAAAAAGCGTCTGGGGAAACTGAAACTAGATTATACTCGTAGATTCTATGCTGGAAAATCCGTTATCCTGGTGCGTGCGGTCCGAAAGCAGAACATTAGAAAAGAAATATTTTATAGAATAATAAATTAAATTTTTATTTTCCTTCGGGCATAGGTGTGCGCAGCACGCACAGCACACATAGAGAATACGCCACAGATAGGCAGACAGACAGACACACAAAAAGAAAGACAGACAAGCTCTAAGGCAGTCCCAAGAAAATAAACGGCAAATTTTAGTGAAGGAGCTAGTGCTTACGACAGCAAGTACATGAGATCTGACGAGACTACAGCGGACTGTTAAATAATTGACATTTTCCGTGACAAAGATCGACAAATCACTGATCACTCTTAACAGACTGAAGAAAGTCTGCGTGTCATGGGGAAATGATCGAATTTTAATGTTCTGTTCCAAATGTAATTTGCAATATAATAAGGATTCAAACTTTGAGTTTATAACAGAAATCTAATAAGGTATCTGCATGACTTTTCTGCCCGAAAGCAAACGCTGAACATATTTTTTTATAAATGAGTGGCAGAATAAGAACATTTGAATTTCGGTGCTGCAGAAAATGGCGGAAAGGGAAAGCTGACAGTGGAATTATAATGTCATTAGTACCATTCCTGGAAAAAAAAAAAAAAACTCTGTGGAGATGCATATAGCCTCAAGCTTACCACTGCTGTCTGTGAAAATATTCTAGTTGACGCCTGAGAGTATACAAGGAAGAAGAAGCAGAAGAATTATAATGCTTAAAATCTGCAAGAATCAAGACTGTGTGGTAGGAACGATCAAGATGGCGCTTGTAGATAATTAGGAACAGGTGGTGACAATACGGGAAAAAAACCGGTTAAATAATTTAGATGACTTTTGCCAGTCACACGATTCAGACAAATATTGTGTGTGTGTGTGTGTGTTACTTTGAGTAGGCAAATCTAAGACGAGGATTAGCCGACCTAAAGGACTTTTTTCCTCAACAAGAGATTAGTAATCTCCCCTGAATAAGCAGGGAGATTCAGGGAGTCAACTGGAAAATCCTACATATTCTTTGTATTTTTTGTCTCATTTAATTCCACTTCTACATTATATTGACCGATCCGTATATTTTTAATGAATCATCTAACATTTCTGGTTCATTTTTCTTCTTCCTCTTCTTCTTCGTACACTCTCAGACGTCTACTTGATTGTTTTCAAAGAAAGCAGTAGTCAGTTTGAGGCTGTTTGAATCTCCGTAGAGCTTTTCCCACGAATGTTACTGGTGTCGGTCATATGCGCTTTCTCTGTTTCGCTTATGTTGGGCAACTTTGAAGCAGATGTTCAGCAGTCACTTTATCAGTGCCACAGTTACACTTATGGTTAGTTCCTATCTTTAGCTTGTTGAATAGACGGGTATCCCAATCTGTTGTGGTCAGTGCACAGGCTGAAAATAACCACTTGTTCTCTTCTGTTGAGCTGGTAGTATGCATCATTGTGTGTGTGACCTGGATGTTCTACATCCCATTTGTTTCTGTATCTAATTCTAATAAAACTCTTTATCTTCTAGAAAGTTACGCTTGCATCAGGCTGAGGTAGCTTCCACTTTCCTTTGCTAACCTGTCAGCCTCTTCATTTCCGGTGATGTTACAATGAGATGGGATCCATTGGAACACAGCTTTTTTGAATCGTTGACATAGTTTCTGGAGCACTATTCTTAGGTCATCCATGTCTGCATTATTTTGGTTTTTCAACGTTGCAATTACTGACAGTTCATTTTGTTTTGAAATGATATGCGTGTGCTGTACTTAATAATTATTACGCATGTTGTTTGAAAATGTGTTTATACAGGGTGTCCCCAAAAGTCCTTGTGCAGGTTTAACAGCAAATAACTTAAAACTGCACAAGGACATTTGGGACACCCTGTATATGTTCTGATTTAGCAAGAATGCACTTTTACCAAATAAAAATAAGCCTTGTCAGAAATGATAAAAAAGTCAAGAAGTACTTCGCAAAATTACGCACAAATGCAACAGAACAGACAGAATAATTTACTTATTAGCTCCTGAGGTATCCAGTATTTATGTTAGACTTATTTTTCCTTAGGGGGGAAAAAGGGGGGCGGGGGGGAGAGCGATTATTACACTGTCAAGTTAAATAGGAGTTTTTAAGATTAAACCTTTTTTTACTTTATTTTTTCCCATTAACATGTAGTTTGTGTTTGTTCTTTTCCATTGTGAGATACCACCGTAACTTTTTTCTTTGTGCAGTTTTTGTCAGCTTGTAGACCTACTTATACCTGATTTAATTTTTTTTTTAAATGTAATGACAATGTATGTTTATTTTCATTTCATAACAGCTTTGTTTATTATTTAATTATTTGTTTATCTATTGTGATTTTACCCAACTCTGGGGTCCGTCTGCACCAACAATAATTTATAAATTCTACTAGAGTTAGATCTCCGAATCTCCATGCAATTTTTAATTAAAAACAAGCGCAAAAAAATTTTAATTCTATTTTAAAAATATTATTTGTATGGGAAATAACCTGTTCAGCTAAGAAACATAATGTTTTTGCTGTATGTATGAAAAATTCTATATTTCCTATATACAGGGTGTCCATAAAAGATTGTACCCTTTTCAAAAACGTTATTCTCGGCCCCATGATGTGGTACGAGGATGCTTTCTATCACAAAAGTAAGATAATCTCTGCAAGTATATATATATAAGCCGGGTTGTACCTATTCCAGAAGCTCAGCCCAAAGCATCGCCGCTCAGAAAGAGTCATGCGCAGCACCAACGATCTGAGAGGTTACAATGCAAGCGCCAGAGGTAGTGATGTTGTCGGGACGACAACAAAATCAGGAGGCAGATATGTGATGGGGCCGTAAAGACACCCCGGCTTCCCCCTTCATGTTCATGGCATATTTATCGCCCATATATTTTCGATGTGTGCACAGCCCACGTGAAGAGTCTGACGAAATAGAAGATTTATTACTAGGCCATAATAAAGCCTAAAAATAGTTGTGGTGTAGAGTTGTGTGTTATATTTGATAGTTATGGGCTATATTTGTGTTTTCATGCCAAATAGAGCAATAAAGGCGAGTGTTATTTGCGTGGCGAAATTACTACGCGCCGCGCAGTAAGTTGAGTGATTCGCTCGAGGGCTTATATAAAGAGATAGCGAGCGGCAAACATGCCAATTTGAAGATTCAGACGAGACGAGAGAGAAACGAAGTTAGGCTAGCCCTGTGTCGGTAGAAGAGGAACAAAGACATGACACATTAGCAATCGAGCACAGGCTGTGTGTTTGTTTGGTGTTTGGTTTTGTAGTAAAATCTGTGAGAACAAACGCTAAATTCCAGGAAATTGTACTCCCAATGCTAATATATAGAACCAGCCCGTGTGTGTCTGACTGGCTTCTTCCCATACGCCAGCAGCACGCTCAAATTGTATACTGAAGTAATGCCTAAACGATTTGCCGTTTGCTAGCGTTGGCTTTGTGACGTATTACAAGCGCCGTTCGGTCTGCATGCATAAGGTAGTTTAAAAATAAAAGGAAAAATTAAGGTTAACGTGAGATTTTTTGAATATGCAGTACTGAATGGGGGGATGAGACGGAGTATCGGAAGGAGTGTCACGGTTCGTGTTTACATATTTGAATAGGAGAGATAGGAAATAGTTTTTGAAGCATTGTAGAAATAAATACAAGAATAAAATAATGTAATGACTGTGCGATAGATAACAACAGGATCCATAAGTATGTATCAGAATTTAAAACTATTAAGAAATAAAGAAGTTGGACAGAAGACAGATAGACAGATGGACTTGAAAATCTTTCTCAGTTTCGCCCGTAGGTGGGGTTAAAGGGGAAGGAGTCCTTATTTTGAATATTTGAGGTCAGTTTTATTTGAAAAGGAACGCTATTCACTAAACAGTCTCTGATTGGCTGTAGTATAATAGACAAACGGTTGTATAAAACCAATTAGTATTGAGTATAGGGGGCCACTAGATGAAAAATTTCTTACACTAAAGACGTTGTTATAGACAAGGCAAGAGTACTGTCTTGGCTGCTAATTCTGCACAAGCAGCGATCTGGATTTGTTACCATATATCGCAATATTCAACTATTTAGTGATTTTAATTCTCTGATGCGGTAAGAATGAAAACATTTATCTTATCGTTATTATCATTATTATGTATGCAATATTGAATTTGTATGAAAATTATGTGGGAAAACGTTTATCTAGAGGGAAGTCAACAGCAAACTCTGTGTTGTTTCACAGCGTTGTTAGGAACTGTATTAACCTGGTGTAGAAAAGCCAGGCAGGCTTTCTGCCATATGGGGAGAAAAGAAAATTAAATATTTACGATGAAAAGAAAAAGTTGTGTTATGACATAAGACCAGGAAGATCACTGGCCGTCTTCTTCAGCAAGTCACCGTGATTGTACATGACTTGATAGTATTAATGTAAAATGTTTCCTTTATCAAGGAAAATGTCAAACGGTGGTTTAAAAGTTTTTTATCCAGAAAGGGGTACCAACCAAATTGAGAACGTTAACTAATTGTTTAGTTACCATACTGATGCCTGATGATATTGTCATGTTAGAACAATGAAAGAGAGAGATTATTAGATGCTGAGTGGGACACATTCGTATTGTTCCAGAGTTTCATCTACGAGTGAAAGTGAGCCCAGGTGATCTAACACCTGTCCCTAAGTTCTGAAGTGAGGCCTAACTACTGAGTGCCTACGCAGTGATTTACCTATAGAAGCAGAATCGTGTCTTGGCAGTGGATGCTGGCGTTTTATACATACTTCAACCAGCCTGGTTCCAGAGACCTCAGATAAGACTTGTCTGGGAAATTGATATCACAAACAATCCATTCTCTCAGTTTTCACAAAAGCTAGTGTATCAGACAGTGAGGAACAAAAACGTTCAATGAACTTGTGCCCTTTTCTAGGAGCAAGAAATACTTGACATTTTCCCAGCTTGAGACATATAAATAATTGTGGGATAACACCGATTCAATGACAGTTGTAAAATAATTGGTTGTAAATAATTTCATTATCATGTTGAGTTGATTATTCCTGTGTCAGAAGAATAACTAGATACAGGAAAATAAATTGAAAAAAAAATAAGTTACATTCCAAACTTTACCCAGTGACTTGTTTAATCATTGTTTATTAGTAATAGGTGTAGTTGTTGTCCTGTTCATACACTTCATCACATTGCATATATCCTAGACACTTGCTAGACAACATACACACACCAATACACTTCAGTAGGGGAAGATATATAATCGGGTGAGGTCGTGGTGGAAGCAGACAGGTACCCTGTAAACTTATTTGTATTTAATAAACCTTACGGACTTGCATAGCTGACCTCACACCAGATACCATTCATATAATATTTAAACCAATTCTTCTTCTTCTTCCGTCCTTAGCCAAAGACCGACCAAGCAGTCAGAGGCCATCTCGCCTTGTGGAGTCTTAAGGGCAACAGCAGATTGATTTTCTCTGTTGTAGTTTCCCATCACGCCGAGCGGCGTCTTTAGGGCAACAACAAATAGATCCATCTGCCGTTGTTTCCGTAATCGGTGTGACAAGCCAACGGGTGATCAGCCCATTGGGCATTTAAACCAATAATAACAACTAATTCACCACATTAATTGGGACGCTCTTCCGGGATTTAAAGGTTCTTAGTACCCTACATTAAGTGAGTCACTAGTCCCAGCATTTGTAAAATCTAATAGTAAAAATAATTTGAGAGTGGTTTGAGATATCATTGCCCTTTGTCTTGTGTTTAGAGTTGGTTAATTAGTTAAGGTAGTGGATAGTATTTCATATTGTTAACTATAAAATGGCGGATATGGCTAAATACAGATCTGCTGCTGTGCAGACTGCAAAGGAAATGAATTTAGATGGGCAAGCTCTGATTCAGTATGTGACATCAGAGTGCGATAAGTATATGGAAAGGGAAGATAAGAGATTAGCTGAGGAGAAGAGAATTATGTTAGAGGATGCTAGGGAGCTTAAGAAATTAGAGGCTGATAGGGAGGCTGAGATCAAGAGGCTGCAGTTGGAGGAGAAGAAGCTTGAGGCTGAGGCCAGGAAAGAAGAAAAGAGGTTGGAGGCTGCCAAGGAGGAGAAGAGATTACAGATGGAGGCTGAGAAAGAAGAGAAACGGTTACAAAGGGAACATGAGTTGCGACTAAGGGAGATGGAGTTACAAGGCCATGCTCCTGATAATGGAAGTAGCTCATCCACCTCCGACTCTGCTGCAAGCCAGGTCGCCTCAACCTCAGCCATGGGGTTCCAGTTGGACCCATTTGTAGAAAAAGATGATGATATTGAGTCATTTTTATCTAGATTTGAAAGGTTAGCTACTATGTATGGACTAGAGAAAGAGAGATGGAGTATGAAGGTATCTCAGGGGCTTAGGGGAACCTCTTATGAGGTCTTCGCCAAACTGAGCAAGGATGATCAAGATGACTACGACATTCTTAAGCAAGCTCTTCTAGTTAGATATGAGAAAAATAGTGAATTTTACAGAAAGAAATTTAGGAATGCCAAACTGTTGACTGGAGAAACTTACCACCAGTTCTCTGCACGCCTGGAGACATACCTGGAGAAATGGACTGCTCTGGGGAAAACCCAAGATTTAAAGGAAATGATTATGACTAAGCAGTTAAGAGAGTCCATGGCTCCAGACCTGAGAAAATTTCTCACGGAACAGGGTGCTGAGAGGCTGGGGGAGATCTTAAATGTGGCTGAGAGATATCAGGCAGCCCAGTCTGAGATAGCAAGTTTAAAGAAGAAGCCTATAGACCATAATAAAGCTCCACAAAACCATAATCAACCTAAATTTGAGCACAGAGATAAATTTAACAAGGGTAAGACCTATTATGATAAAGCCAAGTTTGACCAACGAGATAGAAACTCGCAATTCAATGATAAGAAAAATTTTCCTCAGGGAAATAAATGGTGTAAGTGGTGCAAGAAAAATAATCATGACACCACAATGTGTACTCGAAAACCTCCTAACTTTGCTGCAATGAAAACGGGGAGAAAGGGACAAAAGGTTAAATCTGTTGGACAGCAGGAACCTTACCACCCCCCCAGTGTGTGAGGATGTTGTATGTAATGGTGTCATCATTAGGTGCCTTTACGATACGGGATTGGATTTTGATTCAGTTGTGAGTTCTCACCTGGTGCAAGCTGATCAATACACCACAGAAACAGTGGAGATCCAAGCGGCAACCAAGGACGTAGCAACCATGACACTTCCCATCGCTAGAATACATGTGAAAACTCGCTATGTGGAAGGAGTAATCAAGGCAGCAGTGTTAAACGAACCCATCTACCCTCTGATATTGGGGTGTCGTTATGTATTCTTGGGGAATCCCAGGAAACCTGTGATCATGGCAACAGTGCAGACCAGGTCACAGTCACGAAAGGAGGAGGATGAACCCATAAATACTCATCCAGAGGAGATGAGGAAGGCACAGGCGGAAGATAGGTCACTCAACCCGTGCTTTAAGAAATTACCTAAGTGCCATACACCTCCTACGAAAGGGGACTACTATATGAAGAATAAACTGTTGTATAGGAAGGCCGGAACTGGATCAAATGGTCATGGCCAGCTGGTTCTTCCTACTTCATATAGGAAGAAAGTGTTGGAACTAGGGCACGCGATTCCTTTCAGTGGTCATATGGGGATCAGTGCAACAGGACAGCGTATAGCTTGTCATTACTTCTGGCCAGGGATAACTGAAGATATAAAAAGATATGTCAAATCCTGCCCAGAGTGTCAAAGGGTAGCTCCAAAGCATTGGACTGCTCCTGCAACTCTAGGGGAGATGCCCATAGTGGGAACCCCTTTTGAGAGGGTTGCAGTGGATATTGTGGGACCTCTCACTCGAACCAAGAGGAGGAACAGTTATATTCTCACTCTGGTGGACACTTGTTCGATGTGGGGAGAGGCTGTAGCCCTGTCATCTATAGATTCAAAGCATGTGGCAGAGGCATTACTCACCATATTCACAAGGTTAGGTTTCCCGCACCAAATCTTGACTGATAACGGCTCTCAGTTCAAGGGGAAACTAACGGAAGAAGTTTTCAGGCTCTTCCAGGCCAAGCACTTTCATTGTAGCCCGTACCATCCCCAAGGGAACGGCCAGGTGGAGAGGTTCAATGGGACTCTCATTTCTATCCTGAGAAAGCTGGCACATGAGAAACCTGATACATGGGACCAATTTTTGCCCGCTGCGTTGTTTGCGTATCGGGAAGTTCCACATAATTCAACCGGGATGGCACCCGCAACCCTGTTATTCGGGAGGCCAATAAAAGGTCCATTAGAAGCCTTGTTAAGGACATGGACTGATGAGAAGGCAGAGGAAACTGTTACCTCATCTTATAACTATGTGAACGAACTGACCACTCGTCTTAAAACTGGATGGAAACTGGCAAATGACAATCTCAGACAAGCCAGAAAGAAACATGCTGCTTACTTTAACAAGAAAGCTAAGGATAGAGAGCTTCATGTGGGAGAGAAGGTGCTCCTTCTTCTACCCGGCAGCAGTAACAAGTTACAAATTGGATGGCAAGGGCCATACACGGTTCTAGAAAGGATATCTAGAACTAATTATAAAATCGACAAAAAAAGGTAAGGAGAAAATTTATCATGTGAATCTCCTAAAGAAATACCTGGAAAGAGAGATCCAGGATGAGACACATCTCATGACCTTGTCGATAGCCACAGGAATGAAAAAGGAACCACTCGCCTCTCACGAGTATCCCTTAAAAACAGAGGAAACACAGGCACAGGTGAAGATCAGTAGGCACCTGACTAAAGCCCAGAGGGAGCAGGTTCAAAAGGTTCTGGTTGAACATACAGACGTGCTAACAGATAAGCCGGGGCATACAAATCTATTAGAGTATGACATGAAAGTAATAGACCCAACACCCATCTGTATGAGAGCCTATTCCATTCCTTTCGCTAAGGAGAAAGCTTTGAAGGAGGAAATTGAGTATCTGTTGAAGGAAGGAATCATTTCTCACAGTGAATCTCCTTACAGTTCCAGTGTGGTTTTACTGAGGAAACCCTCTGGAGAACACCGTCTGTGTATAGATTACAGAAAACTGAATGCTGTCACAGAAAATCAGGTGGATCCATTGCCGGATACCAATCAGCTGTTTGCCAGGCTGAATAAGGCAAAATATTTTTCTAAGGTGGATCTTAGCAAAGGCTATTACCAAATTCCAGTGAAGCCTGAGGTTCGACCTTATCTGGCATTTAGCACCTCGGAAGGCCATTATGAATTCAACATGTTACCATTTGGCTTGAAAAACGCCCCGAGTGTGTTTTCCAGAATGATGCGCAAGTTATTGGATCCCCTGAATAACCCATGTATAACCAATTTCATGGACGACATTCTTATTGCTACTGAGACATTCGAAGAACACATAAACTCTCTGAATATGCTATTTGATAGGCTCAGAGAAGCAAATTTGACGGCTAGACCAACCAAATGTAGTGTGGGCTGTAAAGAACTCGAATTCTTGGGACACACAGTGTATCAGGGAAACATGACCCCTGACCCCAAGAACCTGGAGAAATTACAAAAAGCACCGAGGCCACAAACCAAAAAAGATGTGAGGTCTTTTGTATCTTTATGTGGATTTTATCAAAAATACATAAAGAACTTTAACTCTATTTGTGCACCGCTGACAGACTTAACTAGAAAAGGTCAACCTGAAAAAATCATTTGGTCAGCGCAGTGTGAATTGGCATACCAAGAGTTAAAAGATAAACTCACTAGCAAGCCGATATTGAAATTGCCTGATCTAAGTCAGGAATTTGTGGTGAGAACGGATGCGAGTAACATAGGATTAGGGGCCACTTTGTTACAGAGGTCCACCTCACAGGATGGAGAACTGAACCCAGTTGCTTACGCTAGCCGCAAGTTAAACAAAGCGGAAAAAAATTACTCAACAAGTGAAAAAGAGTGTCTAGCATTGATCTGGGCCATAAAAAAGTTCCAAATTTATCTTTATGGTAGGTCATTTGTGGTGCAAACAGATCACCAGCCTTTAGTGTTCTTATCTCAGGCCAAGCATGAAAATGCACGTTTATTAAGGTGGTCGTTATTGATTCAACCTTATCAATTTTCCATCGAATATATATCCGGCTCGAAAAACGTCGGAGCAGATTTCCTGAGTAGACACCCTTGTGAGGAAAAGTAGGAAAAGCCTAGGGAATAGTACTTTATTTACGCTAATTGTCTCACAGATAATAACCTGCAATGATTGCAAGTTTTAGGAAAGGAGGTGTGTAGTAAAATCTGTGAGAACAAACGCTAAATTCCAGGAAATTGTACTCCCAATGCTAATATATAGAACCAGCCCGTGTGTGTCTGACTGGCTTCTTCCCATACGCCAGCAGCACGCTCAAATTGTATACCGAAGTAATGCCTAAACGATTTGCCAGTCTAACATTATACGCTTTGCGAGCGTTGGCTTTGAGTTTGATTAAAGCGCCGTTTCTTGCATGCAGAATACGAGTTTACTAAAAGGAAAAATTAAGGTTAACGTGAGATTTTTTGAATATGCAGTACTGAATGGGAGGATGAGACGGAGTATCGGAAGGAGTGTCACGGTTCGTGTTTACATATTTGAATAGGAGAGATAGGAAATAGTTTTTGAAGCATTGTAGAAATAAAACGTACAAGTGTTAAAATAATGTAATGACTGTGCGATAGATAACAACAGGATCCATAAGTATGTATCAGAATTTAAAACTATTAAGAAATAAAGAAGTTGGACAGAAGACAGATAGACAGATGGACTTGAAAATCTTTCTCAGTTTCGCCCGTAGGTGGGGTTAAAGGGGAAGGAGTCCTTATTTTGAATATTTGAGGTCAGTTTTATTTGAAAAGGAACGCTATTCACTAAACAGTCTCTGATTGGCTGTAGTATAATAGACAAACGGTTGTATAAAACCAATTAGTATTGAGTATAGGGGGCCACTAGATGAAAAATTTCTTACACTAAAGACGTTGTTGTTATAGACAAGGCAAGAGTACTGTCTTGTTTGCTAATTCTGCACAAGCAGCGATCTGGATTTGTTACCATATATCGCAATATTCAACTATTTAGGTGTTTTAATTTTCTTTGATTGCGGTAAGAATGAAAACCTTTTATTAACATTTATTATTGTCATTTTTATGTATGCATTATTGAATTTGTATGAACCTTAAAGGGGAAACGTTTATCTAGAGGGAAGTCAACAGCAAACTCTGTGTTGTTTCACAGCGTTGTTAGGAACTGTATTAACCTGGTGTAGAAAAGCCAGGCAGGCTTTCTGCCATATGGGGAGAAAAGAAAATTAAATATTTATGATGAAAAGAAAAAGTTGTGTTATGACATAAGACCAGGAAGATCACTGGCCGTCTTCTTCAGCAAGTCACCGTGATTGTACATGACTTGATAGTATTAATGTAAAATGTTTCCTTTATCAAGGAAAATGTCAAACGGTGGTTTGAAAGTTATTTATCCAGAAGGGGGTACCAACCAAATTGAGAACGTTAACTAATTGTTTAGTTACCATACTGATGTCTGATGATATTGCCATGTTAGAATAATGAAAGAGAGAGATTATTAGATGCTGAGTGGGACACATTTGTATTGTTCCAGAGTTTCATCTACGAGTGAAAGTGAGCCCAGGTGATCTAACACCTGTCCCTAAGTTCTGCAGTGAGGCCTAACTACTGAGTGCCTACACAGTGATTTACCTATAGAAGCAGAATCGTGTCTTGGCAGTGGATGCTGGCGTTTTATACATACTTCAACCAGCCTGGTTCCAGAGACCTCAGATAAGACTTGTCTGGGAAATTGATATCACAAACAATCCACTCTCTCAGTTTTCACAAAAGCTAGTGTATCAGACAGTGAGGAACAAAAACGTTCAATAAACTTGTACCCTTTTCTAGGAGCAAGAAATACTTGACATTTTCCCAGCTTGAGACATATAAATAATTGTGGGATAACACCGATTCAATGACAGTTGTAAAATAATTGGTTGTAAATAATTTCATTATCATGTTGAGTTGATTATTCCTGTGTCAGAAGAATAACTAGATACAGGAAAATAAATTGAAAAAAAAATAAGTTACATTCCAAACTTTACCCAGTGACTTGATTAATCATTGTTTATTAGTAATAGGTGTAGTTGTTGTCCTGTTCATACACTTCATCACATTGCATATACCCTAGACACTTGCTAGACAACATACACACACCACTACACTTCAGTAGGGGAAGATATATAATTGGGTGAGGTCGTGGTGGAAGCAGACAGGTACCCTGTAAACTTATTTGTATTTAATAAACCTCAGGGACTTGCATAGCTGACCTCACACCAGATACCATTAATATAATATTTAAACCAATAATAACAACTAATTCACCACAGGTTTATTGGTTTATTTGTTTAATGTGTGCTTCGTGAGCTCTTTATCACTGACTGGGTTGTAGAAATAAATACAGCCCCTGCCTTGAGAATCAGAGTTTTATTGTTGAATCGGGTCGGTGCGAGTGTGCAAGAGAGTGATCAAATATCACAACATCATCATCATCATCTCGCCCGCCCTATCACATAATATAAAAACTGCACAAGGTCTTTATGGACATCCTGTATAAGCACATATTTAAACAACAAACATAACAGATTAACTGCAGCACTTGCGTATAATATCAAAACAAAAGGAACCACAAATGGTAGATAATTCATTAAAAATATGCGGATCGGTACAAGATTGGCTAATGTAGTATAGACGATGAATTACATGAGACAAAAGATGCACAGATATATATATAGGATTTTTAAGTCCACTTCCTCAGTTTCCGCCACGCCACCTATTAAACATCAAGGGGAGGTAATTTCAGGAAAACGGCCCATTAACGAGTTTTATGAAGGGCTTGTCAAAGACACATGTAACAGATAATCATCCGCACCTTGTCGCCAGGTAATCGCTCGCCCCTTGCCACCAGGTAATCATCCGCCCCTTGTCACCAGGTAATCGTCAGCCCCTTGACGCTAGGTTATTACGCGGCCCTTGTCGCCAGGTAATCACCCGGCCCTTGTCGCCAGATAATCGTCCGGCCTTTGTCGCCAGGTAATCGTCCAGACACGCCCATTGAATGTAAATCCAACGTGAGTATGTGTTCTTGCTGATGTTGTAGAAGATTATAGGAAATAGGTACTTGAATTTAACTAATACGATCATACTGTGTGTCAGTTTCTTGTGTAAAGTTTGGTTTGGTTTTAAGGACTCTTGTGGCCGTTTGACCGACCACTTGAGCATTTATTCGTGCTGAGTCTAGTCATAATTACTAAATAAAACAATAACACTAAGGATAGGGTAAAAAGGGAAGAGACCGGCTAGGTCAGCGTGTGAGACAATGCACGCTAATTTTACCCGGCAGTCGTCATAGAGATATAGGGATGCGGGTTAGAGACAGCTACATCACGGTATAAGCACGTGATGTCTGACCAATAATTTATCAATGGAATAAGCTTCCCAACCAATGAGAAAACGTAGTCAGCACAAGCCCACTACGATTTGGTCGGCAAGAAATTAATCCAGTAGTCCTGAAGAGAAGAGCGATGTAGTAAGACGTTGCTACAATCTGGCTCTTTTAGTTGAAGTTTTCAACAGTTATGTGAGCAAGTATTTCGTATATGTGTAATTGTACACATGGAATAGGTATTGGTTATTCTTGATACATGTAAGTACGAACTCTCGCACTGCCAATATATATATATATATATATATATATATATATATATATATATATATATATATATATATATATATATATATATATATATATATATATATATATATATATATATATATATATTTCAGTTCAGTCCGCCTATGCAAAATGAAATATTTATGGATCTATTTAAATGGACGATTAATAAGAAATAAGAGAATAAAGCAACTGAAGAAAACTACGAAGGAAGGGAAATAAAAGATAAGGTTTTGATATCCAGAAGATTGGAAGGATTTTTAGAAATAGTGAATAATACTACGAGACATTTTTGGATGGCATTGAACAGGAAATATGCACTTATTGAGAAGAAACAACAAGTTTCGTCTATTGTATAAAATGTATAAAATATTATTGAACTTTTGTTGTAAGCCATTTGAACCAGTTACTGAAGTTAAATAAAACTTGTGAAAAATAACCAGGCTGTTGAGGATTTTAAGCTGGTTGGAATGTATGGATACAATGTCCTGTTCTCATTTAAACCTTAACCACTAAAGCTCTCCAATTACACCAACGATAGGAGGAATGAGCGATACCTGAACACACAGATAGGGTGTGAGAAATCAACATCTCTGGCGAGCTTTAAGCCAGTATAACAATCACTCACGTAGACATGAAATAAGATCCAAAATGGATACCGGTTACATTCCACTAGAACACCACAACTGAAACACAGGGTAGACGGCTACATAAGATAATTGGTACCGTGTCAGTCTTTGGATAGGACGGCACGGCTACATAGGTATAACTGGTGCCTTAGGACCAGTTCTCACTACTCAAGGAATACTGCACCACGGTTACATATATATATAATTGATGCCAGTGACCAGTCCTCTTACGGAGAGCAACCACTAGCCACGATCGCTGGAACAATTGACAGTGCATCTGCAACAACTAAATGTACAGGGACAAGAACAGCAGCAGATGCAGCAACTAAATGTAGATCAGCAACAGATGCAGCACCAATATGTGCAGGCCCAACAACTGCAGCCTACAGCCTCAGTACTGCTACAGCCTATTGCTAATCCCACCATGCTAGCGCTACAGCAAATTACTAAAACGCTGCATAATGTAGACCACTATGCAAAGTTTACACAAATCAGGCCCATCATCCCGCCCTTTAGCGGCGATATAAAAAAATTCCGGCGCTGGTTATCCGACATAGAAAAATTCGCCTCCATTGTCGATGCTGTCAATGATACAGAAAAGAAGCGGATCGCTTTCTTAAGCTCACTCCCTAGTTACGGATTTTCTGCGCAGAAGGGCACAATTATACCCCAATGAGACTTATGCCTCCTTGAAGAAGGAGCTAATTTAGAGGTATGGGGATATTGTAGATGTCATGCACGCTTGGTCTTTGCTGAGAAAGATCCGACAGGAGAAAGAAGAGTCTGTACAGTTTTATGGGGATAGGCTTTTGAATATGGCAGAGGAAGCATTTTGTGGTGGTTCAACAGATACCCCAGAAGTAGAAAGACACCTTGTTGGTATTTTTATAGATGGCCTGGTTGCAGATCACATCAAACTGCATTTAATACGTAAGGATACCAAAACTATTACTGACACGATCCAGGCTGCTGTCACAGAGGAGAATGTCCGAAAGCGTTTCCACCAGGTTGTTGGCAGGGAACCGAGAGTAAAGCACAGAGACGTAGTGGAACATGAGCTTATGGAAATTGATCATTCCCGACAAAAATGGACTCGTCCTGTAGCTTACAATGGAAACAGCAACTGTCCTTATCGCCCCCTGTACAGAGGTCGGACATTGTTTATAACGTTAACCAGAGAGGTTGTTATACATGTGGGAAATCGGGTCATAATTTTAGGACCTGCAGGGCTAACTATGACACCAGACCAGTACACAGAGATGCCTATTACCAGCATCCGAGACCCGTATACCCAACCAGTCATACTATACCACCCCAACGATACCCCTTACGAGCCCAGTATACCAGAAGAGCACCACAATCCCTTATGCGCCAGGGAAACGGCAAAACCACGCACTAGGCGAGACCGCTAGTGGTGGACACAACATCAGAACACATGATGATTCTGAAAATAGGTCTTTTGTACGTGCACGGGGAAAAAAACAGAAATGGAAATGTGTACCCACACCATGTAAAACAGGAGGAAATTCTAAACGCTGAAATAACCATCCATCCAGACCCCAGTTCCTGCCTGTTGAACATCCATGACAAAAATTATAGGGCGCTAATAGACACGGGGGCATCGGTTAGTCTCATTCGATACCAGTTGTTTAAAAAAATTCAACATCTAGTGAAATTCCAACATTCTAACACGTACATGGCATCAGTCACAGGACAAGAATTAAAATCGATAGGCACTGCGTGGATTACCTTTATATTGGGAACTCGCAAAATTGTACACCCCTTTATAATCACAAAAGGTATGTCAAGAAACCTCATTCTAGGACGAGACTTTCTTCAAAAACATCAGGCGAGAATATACTTTGATATTCACAAAATTAGAATCCAGGATGAGTTTATAGAATTACAAGATGACATACACATTGCATCATTGGTACGCCTCACCGCCCCTGTCACAATAGCACCAAACTCTTTATTAATAGGAAAGAGACGTGTTAAAAATTCCTATTATATTATGCCAGGCCAAACAGTTCAAATCAAACCCCTGAGAGATGAAGCAATAAATGATGACCCGTTAATAATGATAACAGAAGAAATCGCTGAGGTGTCCACATCCAGGGATTTTCCCATTATGATCCTTAACACTTCAGGGAAAGCCACCACCATTAATAGAGGTACCATTTTAGCACAAGTTGACACATCATCTCTAAAGCAGGTAACAGCGGACAGGAGTTTTGCCCAGTTCCCCTCACCTACCCTTCACAGTCATCATGCAGACTCTAAATTTAGCAGGCACCAAAGCGTAAAGAGAAGGGGTAAAGAACACTCAAGTATACGAAATTACCGGACTGATAAACCTGACAATCAATGGGTTGATCATGCAACTGCAGGGAACAAATGTCATAAGATTACACCCCACGACCTTTTATTAGACGCTCGATGGCTGAGAAACGAGGCCACCCATATGTTGGTCAATATGAAAGAGAAATGCTATTGTTCAGTCAAAATCGCAGCCATTTGTTCCACCCCTCTAGTATGCACAACAAACACACCCCACGCCATCCGTCTGATTTTGACAAGTAAAATGAAACTTTTCTGCCAGGAGGGTATCCTACAGTACAGAAATGTAATGCATATCCCACCGCCCAAGACAACTTTATGTGTGATTCGACTACAGGAGGTTATTATACAGTGCAGAAATCCAATGTATGTCCCGCTGAACATGACGAATTTATGTATGATTCGACTACAAGCGCAGTTACAATGTTGAAAACGGGAGGAACTTGCATGAACATAACAATCGTCCTCAGTATAAAAAGGATAGACACAAGATTAATTTAGTAACGCACGAGAACCCACGTAGAACATGACAGAGATCGCAGTACCCAGTCCAGACCATATCCAGTTCAAGTTCCAGAAGAGTACAGTCACTTACACCAATAAGGAATTCTCAAAGATTTCAGGGATCCATTGACCGGATATTATCACAGGATGTGAGAAACTCACCCCATTATTGCCGCAGCGGAGTAGAGAGCACACCTCATAAATTCCATGAGAGATCGGGCAGCACATCTCAAAGTAGATTATCCCAGTTGCTAGAAACACTAAGTACAACTGACGAACATAAACCACGTTTGACAAAATTTGTTACGAAGCATCAAGACGTTTTTGCCTTGAATGATATGGAATTGGGCAGAACAAATACTGTAAAAATGGACATCCAAACAACCACGGAGGAACCAGTATATTTAAAGCCTTACCACACCCCACTGAAAAACAGGGAACTTGTCGAAAGGTCTATAAACGAGATGTTGGCGGCTGGAATTATTGAACGATCCAGGTCCCAATGGTCCTCTCCAATTGTCATTGTCTCCAAGAAATCCAGCCGTTTTTG
The DNA here is from genome assembly GCA_024509875.1 of Oreohelix idahoensis. Classification (NCBI taxonomy): domain Eukaryota; kingdom Metazoa; phylum Mollusca; class Gastropoda; order Stylommatophora; family Oreohelicidae; genus Oreohelix; species Oreohelix idahoensis. Next base: position 39,326 of record JAMPIV010018376.1, on the reverse strand, counting down.
TTGCGACTATCGTGCTCTCAACAAAATTATGAAAATCATTTCTTACCCCCTGCCTAGGGTTGATGATTTACTGGCAACATTGGGGAAGTCTACGTACTTCATCACGCTTGATGCACGCTGTGGTTTTTGGGGCATTCCGATGACTCCAGAGGCAAAACAGAAATCCACTTTTGTTACTCACGTTGTAAGTTTTGCATGGAATGTCATGCCTTTTGGTCTCAGGGGTAGTCCAGCGACATTCATGTCATTAATGGATGAAGTTCTTAAGGAATTGCAGCCATTTGCGCAGGCCTACATAGATGACATACTAATTCACACAGCAGGCTCTATTGAGGATCATCTCCAGAAGGTGGAAGTAGTGTTCGACAGACTTCGACATCATCAAATCAAACTGAAACTGGCGAAGTGTGAATTTTTAAAGACAGAAACGAAGTCCTTAGGATTTGTCATAAATTGTGATGGCATTAGACCAGATCGGAATAAAGTAAAAGCTATTAGAGAGATGCCCAGCCCTAAAACAGTTAGACAGGTCAGGTCTTTTATCGGTTGTGTTAGGTATTATAGACGCTACATTATCAACTTCTCCAGAGCAGCTGAGCCTTTAATTGCCCTCACACGCAAATATGCACGTTTTCGATGGACTGCAGATTGTCAAAAGTCATTCGAATATTTTAAAAATGCCTTAACCACCATCCCACTTCTTGGACATCCGGATACCTCTCAACCCATGATCCTATATACTGATGCCTCGGATAACGCGATCGGTGCTTGCCTCGTACAACCAGTATTGCCTGATGAAACACCCATCCTGCCAAATGTTCCAAATGAGAAACCAATTGCATTCCTATCCCACGCATTGTCTAAATCACAAAAACGATGGACCACTACTGAGAAAGAGGCATACGCAATACATTACGCAATACAAAAGTTTGATTTCTATGTTCGCGGTACCAAACTCATTATCCGGACTGACCAGCAACCCCTTGTTAGCTGGCATACAAAAACACTGGAACAGCCGAAGAAACTGCAGACATGGTCGATGAGCTGTGTTTCTCTATGTGGCTTGTGTGTCAGCCATTGTAGTATTTATTAAAGGAATATGCAGGAGATTATGGTAAGCAATATATGCTGTCAATTATAGGCAGCATACAGTACCAGGATTATAAATGAAGTTAATGCAGGACGATAATTCCCATGAGAAAGAAATGTGTTCGAGTAAATATAGATGAACATTTGTTACACCGGGACGCCACATTCCCCGAGGTCAATGGATTAATATATGTGAATATTTGATGTGCCGGGACGCCATATCTGCCGATGTTAATGGATAAATATATGTGAATATTTGATGTGCCGCCACGCCATATCCCCCGATGTTAATGGATAAATATATGTGGATATTTGATGTGCCGGGACGCCATATCCCCCGATGTTAATGGATAAATATATGTGAACCTTTGTTGTGCCGGGACGCCAAATACCCCGATGATAAAGCAAAATAATGAATGAAATTATATAGAGGTATATGGAGAAGTTGCATGATACTGTAAGAAAGTCTAACTAAGAAAAAGCAAGGCTGTAAAATGGAGAGGGAGCATACATGTCATTATCGTAATTGTGACGTTGAGAATATGTACCTACTGTTTATTAAAATTTTGCAATATCGTCTAAGCCAAGAAGTTTCTCCAGTTAATACAAGTTCGTTCCAGCAGTTGTTAACATTATTCAGTATTTGAATAATTTGAAAGGAGAAAGGTTCAGATACGAAGAGTGGTTACCATAATATTTGACATTGTAAACCAAATCAAAAGTAAGGAGAACCAAGTCAAAATACATGAATTATCACATCTTTATTAACAACAATGAACCCAAGACCGAGCAAGAATTCGGGCAAATTCTCTATCCCTTAACAGCAACCCTCCCCCGCACCTTACGCGCGCGTTAACGATCAGTGTACAACGTCAATTATTATTTAATTGTCCCTCCGCGCACTTACATAAATATCGCCTGTCGTTAATAGCTATTAAATTGTCGGCGTCTGTTTGTCATCGTATGGTGTTAAATAATAGTCACTTACTATAGATACACAAAATGAAATATAACGTGAATTCTATTCTGTCACTATCAGTCGCGCCTAGCATATACTCAGTCAACTAAAAGCGGGTGGTAAAATTAACATTAAAACTGAACCTCTGGTATAAAATAGCTACGCGTTATTATTTCACTGGTTTTAACAGCTAGAACTCTTAGTGAATTATAATGGTAAAAGCTTTAACACTTTAACACTTAAGCATTAATTTCTATTACCAGAAAATCCTCATGAAAAGATCCCCACGAATTCTATTAACACATTTAGCGAAATGGTTCTAGCTACTACGTGCTTAGACTATTTCAAAAATTCTGAGTGACGTCTGATAGCTGGTTTCGGAAGACACAGTTTATATATCATCATGGCTGCTCTGATCTATAGATGATGCTACTTTTCACACTATAGTGTATAGCAGAGAACCAGAGACATAAGTCCCCCCAGACAAAAGTTTTCACGGTCGCTCTGTCGGGAGTTGCTAATCGACATCAGAGACTTAAAACCGTGTAACGGGGTTCTCGGAGATTTTGCCCGTATCTGAAGATCAAAGAGTTAACTTCCATCTGTGTACGAACTTCAAAAGGTACTCCGGGAAATATTTTTGCCCGAGCGTCTACTTCAAAAAAAAAGGTCCGGTGTTTTTCACGTGCGGTCTGTCAGGTATCCGATGATTGACAGATCAGCTCGCGTGAGAAACTTGATTAACAAACCTGATTTGCTCCCTGTTATGACTGGCAGGTCGCGAAAGTTGGTAAACAGCTTCGTTTGATTATGTTCAAGGAAAAGAGGCGTGGATGAGGATTAAGCTTGTGTGAGTAAGACAGGCAGAAAAATGTGTGGTTTTGCTAGCAAATCCTAGAACGCTAATGTGGTGAATTAGTTGTTAGTATTGGTTTCAATATTATATTAATGGTATCTGGTGTGAGGTCAGCTATGCAAGTCCCTGAGGTTTATTAAATATAAATAAGTTTACAGGGTACCTGTCTGCTTCCACCACGACCTCACCCGATTATACATCTTCCCCTACTGAAGTGTATTGGTGTGTGTATGTTGTCTAGCAAGTGTCTAGGGTATATGCAATGTGATGAAATGTATGAACAAGACAACAATTACACCTATTACTAATAAACAATGATTAAACAAGTCACTGAGTAAAGTTTGGAATGTAACTTATTTTTTTATAATTTATTTTCCTGTATCTAGTTATTCTTCTGACACAGGAATAATCAACTCAACATGATAATGAAATTATTTACAACCAATTATTTTACAACTGTCATTGAGTCTGTTTTATCCCACAATTATTTATATGTTTCAAGCTGGAAAAATGTCAAGTATTTCTTGCTCCTAGAAAAGGGTACAAGTTTATTGAACGTTTTTGTTCCTCACTGTCTGATACCCTATCTTATGGGAAAACTGAGAGAGTGGAGTGTTTGTGATATCAATTTCCCAGACAATTCTTATCTGAGGTCTCTGGAACCAGGCTGTTTGAAGTATGTATAAAACGCCAGTCTCCACTGCCAAGACACGATTCTGCTTCTATAGGTAAATCACTGTGTAGACACTCAGTATTTAGGCCTCACTGCAGAACTTAAGGACAGGTGTTAGGTCACCTGGGCTCACTTTCACTCGTAGATGAAACTCTGGAACAATACAAATGTGTCCCACTCAGCATCTAATAATCTCTCTCTTTCATTATTCTAACATGGCAATATCATCAGACATCAGTATGGTAACTAAACAATTAGTTAACGTTCTCAATTTGGTTGGTACCCCCTTCTGGATAAATAACTTTCAAACCCCGTTTGACATTTCCTTGATAAAGGAAACATTTTACATTAATACTATCAAGTCATGTACAATCACGGTGACTTGCTGATGAAGACGGCCAGTAATCTTCCTGGTCTTATGTCATAACACAAACTTTTTCTTTTCATCATAAATATTTAATTTTCTTTTCTCCCCATATGGCCGAAAGCCTGTCTGGCTTTTCTATACCAGGTTAATACAGTTCCTAACAACGCTGTGAAACAACACAGAGTGATGTTGCCTTCCCTCCAGATAAATGTTTCCCCTTTAAGGTTCATACATATTCAATAATGCATACATAATAATGATAAAAATGACAATATAAATGTTAATATAAAGGTTTCAATATTTACCGCAATCAAAGAAATCTACACACTAAACAGTTGAATATTGCGGTATATGGCATAATCCAAATCGCTGCTTGTGCAGAATTAGCAACCAAGACAGTACTCTTGCCTTGTCTATAACAACTTCTTTAGTGTATAAATTTTAGTTAACAAGTGGCCCCGAATACCAACTACTAATTGGTTTTATACAACCGTTTGTCTATTATACTACAGCCAATCAGAGACTGTTTAATGAATAGCGTTCCTTTTCAAATAAAACTGACCTCAAATATTCAAATTAAGGACTCCTTCCCCTCTCCTATTTAATTCAGTACGGCATTTTCAAAAACAAATAGGACGTTAACCTTAATTTTTCCTTTTATTTTAAACTACCTTATCGGACGTTAACCTTACGGCGCCACGTCACATTGCGTGTGTGTATATATATATATCGTCTGCTAAAACCAGCGTGTGAATATATGTCCAGAATGCGGGTCGAGAAAAAGGGGGTCTTTCGAACGCCCGTCATGGTATTAATGTTAAACCGCGGCAAATCGTTTAGGCCCTTACTTCGGTATGCAAATTGAACGTGCTGTGGAATTAAGCGTTAGTTCTCACAGATTTCACTACAGCTAAGGGGATTACAGAGGCTGTCGGATTACTGCAGGCTATATTTCCATTATACGTCACAACGGCCTATGCTCCTTGGGAAGCGGAAGGTTATGAATGAATGAAAGACCATAATAGAAGGACATGTTGACGGCTAACGTGCAAGAGGAAGGCGAGCGCTTTACGTAGGAAGATAACATCAAAAGATGGACAGGAAAGATTCTATCAGAGTGCACCTTCAATACGAAAGACAGAAAACGTCGGAGAACCACTGCAGCCGACCTTCGCTGCTGAGATGGCAGCTGATGATGATGATGACATGTGCTAAAACGTGGTTAGCTGTGCCCAGGTCTTTGAACCATAGAGTCTTACTTTGTGATTAGTGTTTTACAGACAGACAACGATTCTTGTTTTAATGTTCGGTGCCAGAGTATGTATAAACAAGTCATAATAGAGTTCTACTGCAGAATATATATATATATAAACAATATGTGAATAATTAATGTGGCTGTTGTAAAACTTTTAGGGAATATTGAAAAAGTTTGGGCAGGCATTATAAAAGAGGTAAAATGCGTTATGAAGGATGACATCAGAGTGAAAGTGTGATGTCAGTGGGAGACTGCGCGTTGGTCTGGCTTGTGGAAGGACAAGGTGTCAACTTTGATGTGTTCGTTATTAGTATTATCCAAGATTCGTGTAACTCCGAGGCAGGTTGATCTCTCAGGTACTCGTAATGAAAAATAGTTAAAGCACCGACAGTGATATTATATATGCAGTTAAATTAGACTGGTACAGTTAGAATGGACACAGCACTTTAGGTTAGATGCTTTCAAATCACTTGGTCTGGAAAATTTTAGTATTCCTCTTATGACGGGTGATCTGATTCCTTAGGTCTCCAGTCTTTGTATTTAAAAATGCGGGTTTACTCGTAATTTTCAAAGTTGCCCAAATACTTCGATCTGTCACTTATAATTTTGGAATCCTTTGTCCGATCCTTCTCTCTGGCTCTGGTGAATTGCTAGCTTGACGTGGCGATGCAGTCTAATCTGTGTCTCCGATTTCGCTAGATTATATTTAAAATTTCTCAGGTCAAGTCCCAGATTGTGCTTTCAGACCAACTTGCTAATGAAAGTTAAAGTCTATTCCGGCTCTCAAATCAAGCCAATGGTAAGCTCTTTAGAACTGATGGGTCGGGGTGTTAAATCATAATATCCCCCGCGGGTTTTAAAATATCAAATTTAAAAAATGCAACGCGTGACCTCTTTCTAAGAATGCAGTAATACTTCCGATTGCATCGTTATGCAAACTCACAAACAAATCTGTGAACTTATTTCGTGGTTGTTACTATCCGCCCAAATTGTAGATATGACAGGTTATCTGTAATAATTACACGGAGATAGCCCAGCTGAAGCGATTATGTATTATCACCTGTGCTTTCGTGCATCCGCGAGACGGATTTCTCAGACAGCCAATATGGCTTTCTTTTCATCGATCGTGCTCTACCACCTTGTGCCAATAAATATCGATTCTATCAAAAGTGGCTAAGCGACTTACGTGATAAACGTATTATTCGCTGACCTGTCTAATTAGCCTTGTCATGTTATGATAAACAAGTCCGTGAGCGGCTAGGCAAAAATACAAAGGTGCATTAAATATGCCAAATAATAGGATGATCGGTAAGGAAAATGAAGAAAAGACGTGATACGTTGCATTATTATTTGTGGTTTAGATACTGGCAGTGGTAGTAGTAGTTGTAATATAGCCAAGTGAGGTCTAGAGACAGTCCAATGCAAACGCCAACAGTAATTGCAAAATTAAGTAAGGCACTCTCGTCGACACTGGTACGATAAAAAGCTCCATTTTGACATAAAAATCAAAGATGGTCAAATGCAAAACAGGCCATCTAAACACGGCCTTCATAGACTAGAACACATCGAATGAATGTAGCCGTCTGCACGTCTACGTCCGCTCTACAGTCTTTTACAGCGACATTGTCAAAATATTAAGCTGTAGTAATTTAAAATACTCTCCTGTCAATCGCCACACATCTCTGGCTTTCAATGAAATGCAGACATCAAATGAAACTGTACGTGGAACAGCGGACATCAAAATACTTCAACAGGAGCTCACACACACGTCTTGACACCTTGAGAACCTAGCTCAAAAGTCCCTAGCAAAAGTTAACCACTTCTGCTTCTCACGCGCGTCTGCATAATTATTTTATATGACGTAATTTTCGTAACCAAGCAACGCGATTTCATTGGCGTTCAAGTGGTACTCTCATTTGAGCACAGCGATGTTTCAAACTAATGAACGCATCGCGGTGCATAAAATGAGATGTAACACACAGCAACAATAGAAAGAATATATTTTTTGTAAACAGCTAAAACAACTGTTAACATAATCCTTGTTGTAATGATATAAAGTATTTTGTTTAGAAAAACAGCTAAAACAGACGTTAACAAAATCCTTTTTGTAAAGATATGAAGTACTTTGTTTAGAAAAACAGTTAAATTAAAACTAGAGCAACCACTACTAACTTGATAATTATCAAATCTATTTCGTAAAAGAAGCTAAACCAAAACTCGAGCAACCACCACTTACTTGATAATTATCAAATCTATTTCGTAAAAGAAGCTAAAACAAAACTCGAGCAACCACAACTAACTTGATAATTAACAAATCTATTTCGTAAAAGAAGCTAAACCAAAACTCGAGCAACCACCATTTACTTGATAATTATCAAATCTATTTCGTAAAAGAAGCTAAACCAAAACTCGAGCAACCACCATTTACTTGATAATTATCAAATCTATTTCGTAAAAGAAGCTAAACCAAAACTCGAGCAACCACCATTTACTTGATAATTATCAAATCTATTTCGTAAAAGAAGCTAAACCAAAACTCGAGCAACCACCACTTACTTGATAATTATCAAATCTATTTCATAAAAGAAGCTAAACAAAAACTCGAGCAACCACCACTTACTTGATAATTATCAAATCTGTTTCGTAAAATAAGCTAAATCAAAACTTGAGCAACCACCACTTACTTGATAATTATCAGATCTATTTCGTAAAAGAAGCTAAATCAAAACTCGAGCAACCACCACTTACTTGATAATTATCAAATCTATTTCGTAAAAGAAGCTAAATCAAAACTCGCGCAACCACCACGTACTTGATAATTATCAAATCTATTTCGTAAAAGAAGCTAAATCAAAACACGAGCAACCACCACTTACTTGATAATTATCAAATCTATTTCGTAAAAGAAGCTAAATCAAAACTCGAGCAACCACCACTTACTTGATAATTATCAAATCTATTTCGTAAAAGAAGCTAAATCAAAACTCGAGCAACCACCACTTACTTGATAATTATCAAATCTATTTCGTAAAAGAAGCTAAACCAAAACTCGAGCAACCACCACTTACTTGATAATTATCAAATCTATTTCGTAAAAGAAGCTAAATCAAAACTCGCGCAACCACCACGTACTTGATAATTATCAAATCTATTTCGTAAAAGAAGCTAAATCAAAACTCGAGCAACCACCACGTACTTGATAATTATCAAATCTATTTCGTAAAAGAAGCTAAATCAAAACTCGAGCAACCACCACTTACTTGATAATTATCAAATCTATTTCGTAAAAGAAGCTAAATCAAAACTCGAGCAACCACCACTTACTTGATAATTATCAAATCTATTTCGTAAAAGAAGCTAAATCAAAACTCGAGCAACCACCACTTACTTGATAATTATCAAATCTATTTCGTAAAAGAAGTTAAATCAAAACTCGAGCAACCACCACCTACTTGATAATTATCAAATCTATTTCGTAAAAGAAGCTAAATCAAAACACGAGCAACCACCACTTACTTGATAATTATCAAATCTATTTCGTAAAAGAAGCTAAATCAAAACACGAGCAACCACCACTTACTTGATAATTATCAAATCTATTTCGTAAAAGAAGTTAAATCAAAACTCGAGCAACCACCACTTACTTGATAATTATCAAATCTATTTCGTAAAAGAAGCTAAATCAAAACACGAGCAACCACCACTTACTTGATAATTATCAAATCTATTTCGTAAAAGAAGCTAAATCAAAACACGAGCAACCACCACTTACTTGATAATTATCAAATCTATTTCGTAAAAGAAGCTCTATTCGTAAAACCAAACCAAACCACCACTTACTTGATAATTATCAAATCTTTTTCGTAAAATCAACCACCTCTAATTATCAAATCTTCGTAAAAGAAGCATTCTCACACCACTTAACTTGATAATTCATCGTTTAAGGCCGTCAACAATGTCATGTCCACTTTCCCTGTCCTGTGCCATGTATTCAAGATCTTTCAGATATTCTTCATCTTTTTCATATCCTTTTCCAGTTCCTTCTCCACGTGTTTCTCAATCTCCACTTACTTCTCATACTGTGGGGGTTCCTGAACAAATACTGCCTTGTAATGCTATCCACAGGTTTCCTCAATGTGTACCCTATCTAACTTCAGCGTCTTTTTTTTCTTGTCACATTCACTTATCTGGTTCTTGGTTGGAGGATGTCTGCTAACTTTATTTCCTCCGAGTCATTTTCTGCACCAAGAATAAGGGGGCTTTAGATCTTCTTCTTCTTCTTCTTCGTTCGTCCTGAAAAGGACGGTGGTTGCGTTGTGTCTGTTTGCGCCTAAGCTGTGATATCTGCACCTTTCGGTCGACACATCCGACTTCTGCACGGCATTTTTTAAGGACCGGGTTTGCCTTCCCATTTCGATCCATGCTCGCTCAGCCAGCCTGCACTGCTGCAGACTGTTTCCAGGACCACCACGTGGAGGTGGAACACGGTCTTGACCAGCTCTGGTTCGCTGGTCCTGACGCAGGCAGTCAAGCTATGAGTCGCTGACTGCATTCACTATTGCTGCATCTTGGGGTCCCAGGCTTTAGATCTGAATGGTTGCAATTAAGTATTGGTGCTCTGAATTTAATTTCCGTCATATGACGCCGACCGAGTAAAGTGGAAGCAGTTTGTTGCTGCCCTGCAAGGCGCCATAAGGCATGATGGCCACTGAATGCTGTGACAGTCGGCGGCTAAGGATCAAAGAAGAAGAAGAACAAGTTATGATGGACTTTTACTCTAGAACTAAAGATCTATTAGAGTTCCGATCACATGATATCTGAAGGTCCCAGTTATATTGTGAACTTTCCGGCCAATTAAAACAACAGAAACACAAGGTGCTCCTCTGATGGACAATAGGATGTTTACACCTAACATTATTTTTTTCCCAAGTATTTGAATAAGTACAAAATGAACGTTAGGTATTGGTGCTTTTTAATTTAATTCCCGCCATATGACGGGCTTTTACACTAGTATGAAATGTATTTTACATAGAAGAACTAAAACACAACAAACGAAATCCCCACTTTTCTGTTATAAGTAGTCGGTAAGTAGTAACGTCTGCTGTATAACTACTGACATCTGGGCCTATGAAGAACAGTTCATTGTTCAATGAAAGAAGAGATGTTAGATATGCTCTCTGCTTTTATTTACTTCGATCGTTTATATAACTACAACATTGTCAGTCTGGAACTGCCTGTAGTCTCAATTACAACTCACTACAGGATAACTATGACTATTTAAAGAGAGATAGAAATTTGAACCAACAGTCATGAGGCCCTCTCCTGTGATCTATTTCCAGTTTGGACAGAGGAAAAAATGACATTAAGCTATACAACTCCAAAGAGACCAGAATACTCTAATGTGTAAACTGACCCCCCCAAAAAATGTAGAACGTCCTAAAGCTAACTAAGATATATTGAAAAAGGTTGGCTATTACAGGAATCTGTGCAAAATATAAATAAATGGAATACAAATAAAATCGTCATGATTTAATGAACATCTTATGGGATAGGATCATTTGGATAGTTCGATCACGGAGGACGATTGAGAGCACCGTGCGCAGCGGAATTCGAAAGAGTTTTGATAAAACAGAACTTGAGTGTAATCCATTTTCTCGGAGGGAAAAGATTGCAGATATCTCGTGGTCTACTCTTAAAAAAGGACATCAAAAGAATAATGATAAATGAGGCGCAAAAGGTTACAAATAGACACAAGACAATTTACGATGCTGTCTTATAAAGTCTGTATTCAAAGGAAGACTATAGTTCACTAAAGTGGTAACATTTCTATTTCAGTTCATCTACAGTGTTTACACCAGGTCAAGAAATAAAGACAACCCAATACTACTTGAAATAATAGGACTCCTACTTCCTCAGACAATGCGCACAAGACGACTAATATGAGCATAAGGTTGGCAACCTCATCACGTAAAACAGATTAATACAGAAACCTCCGCTGCAAGATCACGTGAATGGTTAGTGCAGGCTTCGTGAAAGGGGGGACTAGATAAAGTGGTGGTTCCATGCTCCAGAAGGAGCGAAAATGTTGATGAATGATGAATACAACTTGTTACTCGCTCTTTATTCCGTCTTTCGTGTCCACTAGTGCGGTGAACAGGGTCTGAACAGAACTGAATCAATGATACAATTCAGCGTCTGATTCATTACTTCTGCTCCCGCGGCGGTCTCGCGGTAGGGAAGATCATCTTCCGTATGACGTGTTTCTAACAATGCAATTTTAAGCTACATAGCGTTTCCTGAAGATGGCGCTGTTTTCAGCCCTGCATGTTTCTAGGTTAGCTTTTGAATCTTACGTCTGCTGCGTTCTCTTTAGAAGAAGAACATTCATTTCCGCTGTTTATCACCAACAGTAATAAACAAACAAGTTCGTTGTGTTTGTAGTGCCTGGCACCAACAGTATCTTGCCATGCAACAATACGACTTTAGATTTATAGCCATATAAGGGCTTTACTACAAGCACCAATTTGGGGGGAGGTGGTTGGGGCGGGGGGGGGGGCATGCTTCTCTGCTTGTCATTAGAGTTTTTGTAGATCCAGCTATGCTAACTACATCTTTCTCCAGTGCTTTGTATATGTTTCGAATATATTTGAATGAGAATAATTTCATAATCATTCTTGTGCAAGCTTGTTTTCGTTACTTTTCACTACCTTTGTCTTTTCCCTATATACTGTAGTTTCAAACTCACGACTTGTGACATCTCATCAAGTATGTTCTTTTTTCTCTTTCATGTGGTTACGATTTTGAGACGGAGGCGCCAGGTCGCTGGCAAAATCTAGATTGCCAAACTGTTTTGTAAAAGTAAACTGAATTCCATTTATATTGCACGATGTCAATTGCTGTCATAATCCAGTGTATAACCTGGAAGAAGAGAAATAGTGAAAAAAAGCATTCCTACTAAACTCCCCAGTTTTTACCTCAAGTGATTATGCAAGCTGTCCTTTATAAAGAGTTTCGCATGTTATGTCTTCATATATTTTCTTTGTTAGCTTAACGATCTTCAGGGAGACTCCATAATGCCTCATCAGTATCCAAATGTGTTTCTCTGTCTACACTCTCAAATGCCTTTTCGTAGTGCATAAATCCAATGTATACTAGTGAGCTTAATTCAAAAATATTTTCTAATATTATTCGCAATCATGTCTTTCTGTGGACTCTTTTAATCTCGGAAAGATGATCCTGTTTAATATTTTCCCTGGTACTGACAGTAACATGATTCATCTGTAATTAATGCACTCTCGTAAATCTCCGTTCTTAGGCAACTTGACCAGGTAACCTCCCTTCCATTATGCTGGTATTTCTTCTCACTCCAAGACTTTATCAAGTAATGTATACATTATATCTATAAGAGTGTCATATCTGCTTTGATGGTATCTGCTGGAATGCCATCTGGGTCAGCATATTTCCATCATTTAGAAGCTGTCTTTATTTTTGTCCGTACTTTGTCTGTCATAGTTAACTTACTGTTTGTTCTTTTCTGTTATACGAGAGAGAAGTGATAAATACAAATGAGAAGAACTTGCCAGACTTTCATGCTCTAAAACAGGGTGTCTTAACCTGTGGTCCATGAACCTCTTGGGAGTCCGTGAATATATTCTAGGGCGTCCGTGAATATAACCTAAAATTTAAAATGTAAAATTCTAAACTATGCTTTTATGTACATTTTTTTCCAAGAAGGGGCCCATAACCTTCACTGGGCATTCCAAGGAGTCCACAACCTTTATCAGACAATCAAAGGGGTCCATAACATTCACTGGACAATTAAAGGGGTCCACAACTATCATCGACAATCAAAGGAATTCACTGCTTTCATCAGAAAATCAAAGGGGTCCTTAGCCATCATCGGACAATGAAAGGGGTCCATAACCTTCACTGGACAATCAAAGGGGTCCATAACCTTCACTGGACAATCAAACGGGCCCATTACCTTGATCGGGCAATTAAAGGGGTCTATAGCTTTCATCGGACAATCAAAGGGGTCCACAGTTTTCATCGGAAAATCAAAAGGGCCCATAACTTAAATCGAACAATCAAAAGGGTCCATAACCTTCATCGGAGAATCAAAGGGGTCCATTGCCTTCATCGGACAATCAAAGGGGTCCATAACCTTCATCAGACAATCAAAGGGGCACACATCCTACATCGGGCAATCAAAGGGGTCCATAGTCTTCATAGCACAATCAATGGGGCCAATAGCCTTCATCGGACAATCAAAAGGGTCCATAACCTTCATCGGGCAATCAAAGGGGTCCATAACCTTCATCACACAATCAAAGGGGCCCATAGCCTTCATTGGACAATCAAATGGATTCATGGCACAAAAAAAAGCTAAGAAACCATGCTCTAAGAAGAGTTAGGCGAAAGGAATATTTAAACATAAATTTCTTTTGCCTCGTTTTGGTTCAACCAAGTGTGACAAAACGTCTGTACGTGTTCTTTTGGTGGCTCTCTCACACCTTCAGCCATCCGGCAGTATCCCTTTTCTTCCTAATTTTTCTCTCCGATCGCTTATTATTTGGCAATTTTTTGCTCTTTCATTCATTATTTTGCTCTATGCTGAATCTAGTACGGGGAAGTCTCTAACACTCCACTCCCCTACAGAAGTATCTGCTATGGGACTATCTTTATCTCTTACATCTTTGCTTTACCACTCCTCAGACTTATTTACGTTCCGTCAGGTAAACTGTGGTATTATCGTAACAATACCCGGTCATTATCACCGGTCAGCGGTATTACGTTTGTCGCTTTGAGTCGCCTAGCCAATCTTTGTTAATAGACGATCCTCGTTGGGCAACCATATTTGTCTGAGCGGCCGGCGACCCTTTTGTTTGACATTCTGAAGAAGGCACGAACACACAGGCGATAATGAGATAATAGTTTCCCGGGCCCATACCTGTGTGTGATTAGCGCAGATAATCTGTCTGGTAGACATCTTGGCGAAAGACATTTCGCCGGGCAAAAATGGTCACATGTTGTTTGTGAGAGTGCACAAGATGTCACCGGAAATATCACCGCATGATTATAAAGAGGTCACGCGTTGGATATTAAAATTAATATTTTAAATGCGTGGGGGATTTTTTGAATTGAACACCCCAACCCACGTAGTGCGAAAAAGAGCTTACGATTGGATTGAAGTGAGAACCGGAATACACAATGAATCTCATTTGCAAGTTTGCCGGGAAATACAATCTGTGATGTGAACTGGAAACTGAAAATAAAATCTAGCGAACTCAGAGACACAGAACAGACCGCTTCGCAACTTCAAACAAGCAGCTCACAAAAAGCCAGAAAGAGAAGGATCGGACCTAGAATTCCATATTTATAAGTGACAGATCGAAGTATTTGGGAAACTTAAAACCTTAAAAAGTAAGCACGCCTTTATAAATAAAGAGACTGGAAACCTAGGATTGGATCATCAGTCATAAGAGAAATAATATCCCATATCAAGTTTCATAGAACACCGTCATAAGAGGAATTTCTCAGACGAAATTTATTTTAGAGCATATGCACCGAAATTGCTCGTGTCCATCCGAAACCTGTGCAAGGAGATTGTGTATAACCCAAAATCTTGGGGTAAGTTGTGAACATTTCTTTTACAAATGTGAATTAACATGTTTTTCTTGCTAAGTGGTTATATATGAGGCTGGCAACCTCAACATACGAAAATAGTATATTCATAAACCATTACAGCAAGCGCTGGTGATTGTTTCTGGCTAGTCGTGCGGAAGACCCGACAGCAGAGGTGACCCCAGACTCCGACTGGAGCAGTGATGAGTGATGATTACATCACGTGTGCCTCAAGTGTAGCATATCATTTTGTGAGATATATGTAACTTGTTAATGTAAGTTTAGGCACAAATCATTATTCGCGCTGACCAGACAAATTTTCCCAGTTAATACCCAGAGGAATTTCTATTCATCTTTCCTGAGTTACACTATGTATACTCAAGAATTTAATTCTTCCGAGAGATTAACACTGGTGGGTGGACAGCGAGAGGATGCGCCCGTTAAGCTTCCAACTCAGTGTACGTAGCAGAGGCATTTGTCTTTCTACTTTTTTCTAAAAGTACGTGGTTACAAGCATCAGACGGTTTGAAGTACTAACGTTACGACTCCGCTAGTATGTGGAGAAGTGCACTCATCACTAAAAAGAAGTTACGGAAACCACGGCGACAGGACTCACCTAGAGTTAAGTTTCGTGTAAAATAGGCGAAAGCAATGGACTATGATAAATCCTCACCTACGTCTGTGACGAAAACTTGTATTTGCAGCAAAATTTCACCAATCTTTCCATATTTATTTTAACTGTTAAAGACTAATTCATTATTAAAGTTGTTACATGTTGTTTTAAAACCATTTAGTCATAGTCGCTTCAGTTTTAAATGTATGAAAGCAAACGTATGAGCCAGAATACATATATATATATATATATATATATATATATATATATAAATATATATATATATATATATATATATATATATATATATATATATATATATATATATATATATATATATATATATATATATATATATACACACAGACATATATTTACCTCTAAACAGAGCTATACCATTATAAGAGGAATTCGCTAATTAACTCAGCTGGGGGGCTTGAACGGGCTAAAAACTATTGCTTAAATCCTTTACAAAAGCCGACGGACAGATATAAGTTAACCATTGCTCCGCGCTATGCCGCATGGTTCTTGACTTCTGAATTATTTTGTGAAGACTCCCTTCGGATAGAAGCGCCATTACACTTCTATCTACAACTCTGCCAAGAGTAATCTTGTGCGAAGGTAAACACCTTTGACGATCCATTTAGAGACTCTTGAGTTTTGGCCATTGTTGGACCACTACTGCAAAGCAGGGGAGGCAATCCGTGACACCAAGACACGTGGTCCTTAGGTTATGTTATGGCGCGTGTCAAAATACAAAAGACCGTGTGGTCTGGCAGAAAGGAAGAACTTTAATACAAAAGAAAAAAGAAATGTTGCCGCAAACGATGACAGAAAATAACATTACACAGAAGCATCTGAGACGACAGAGACTGGTATTTTAGGAAAGATGCTGCATTCACCACAAATATCGAATCTCTGATGTCTTAAAGCTAATTCAAGATGGAAGTCTTACTCCATCTCTATACCAACCCATTTACCAGAACAGATCATCACTCACAGTGACGGCTCTACGGAATGTCCAAAAAGAATTAGTGACTAATGGTAAAGAGTTTGATCCCTCTTCCCTCCCACTTGTGTTGTTTTTCAAAACGAAATTGATAAATCACCTTTGGTCCCGGTATTTGGAAGTCGAGTTTTTCAGAAGAGCAAAAATAAGTGATATTAACGGGTGATCTCTAAAGCAGGCCAGACAACCCAGATGGAACTTTAGACAGACGAGCAGATAAACTATTCTTGCCGTTATTTTTTCTCGTGTTCACAGTTCTTACACAGTCAGGAGGTCACGTACCGATCCATTCATCCTCCCAACACACACACACACACAACCACACACACATATAAAATGGCTACAGCTGACTGATTATTTTATTAATGTCAGAAATTATGGCAGCCCCCCACGCCGTGTCCCCCCTGATTACCCCTTATTCAACAAATTAATCATTTTCAATGAGAACCGCAGGAAATATTATATGTGTGACTGATGGAAACACAACTTTCAATTGCACGCTCTTTGCCGATCTTTTTACTTTTCTTTGCTGTCTTTAAACGCTGTTGGGCGATTCCGTAATTAACTTTGGGAACGGAGGAGAGTTTGAATAATATTTTATGCAATGGTTCATTTGCGATATTGTGAAACATATTTTACAACACGTGTCATTTGCGAGGTATAAATCATCTTTTATAACACGTTTTATGTACTCTGCCAACGTCTTTGTTTATCTCGGCGTCTGAACCAAACTGTTCCACAAAAACCGCATCCATAAAATTTTATTTTTGTTCCCTGTAAAACATTCTACTTTCCCGATCACAACTGTTGTCAGCGATTCCAAAACTGAGGCAGAAGCAATAAAAATAACAGCAGTTTTAATAATAAGGATAATGTTAAAGCAAAGATAGTGTATCCTCCTCCCCTCCCCCCCCCTCCCCACCCACAGATTCCCCAGCAGTTATAACTACCCAAGGAAGCATAAAAACACCGCATTAGCCTTTCAGAAGCGCCGATAGAACCCAGCTATAAATTCAACAAAATCAAAGTACAGTGGGTTACTGCCATCTCCAAGATATATTGAAACGAGAAGGCAGATTGATTTGCAAAAGGAGAAAGCAAATTTCAGACCGAACCTTGGGAGACGTGAGAAGATTGGTTTGATTTGGATTAAGGACCATCTTCATTGCGCACGGACAACTCCATCAGTGCTTCGATCTCCCCCTCTTTGATCACACAAGGAGGATCCCAGCCCAGTGCACGATCTCTGCAGCACCGGCGAAGATTCCAATCTGTGTATACGAGAATCGCACAGTCTTCAAATATTTTGTGTGGTGGGTAACTTTCCTAATTTTTAAATTTTGCCAGGACAGTCTTTACGATTTCCAACTGCCGAGGGATTTTTAAAATGCGCAACTTGCACACGGGACCTCCTATTTTTTCGCCCTTATCCAAGAAGAATAGGCATCCGATCTCACTACCCAGGAGATTGGGGGCGGGGAGCGGGTATGACATCATTAGGAACCACTGGTTGTGAAAAAAAAAATTCCATCAATTATATTCCCTGTCCTAGGAGCGAACCCAGTGAACATATGAAGATATAAAAGCAATAATTAACAACAACGTCAAAGAACAAAGGTATATAAAACATACAGCGTCAGATATAAGAGAATCATACAACTCATTACCGAGACGAGATCAAGTGATAATATTCAGACTTACAACCGGTTAACTGCGGACGCAAATTACCACTCGTTCAACTAATAAAAAAAATCGGCCAGCCAAACACGTGGTGAAGTTAAGCAAACAGTAAAACATGTCCTCCAAGCTAGCCAGCTCCACGAGAGAGGAGCAGCCTGACAGAATGACCTTCACCAACCTCTAAAAAGGAGAAACTGTTAGGCGATGAGAGAAGCCTGAAACATACCGCCAACGTTATGACAGCAATAGATACGGTTATGTGAGAAAGTACGAGAACAAACGTCGACGAATATGTGTTGCCATTAACTGTTCGTGTCGTAGATTTCCGATAGGAGAATTAAGACTAGGTTTGGTCCCTTCTGAATAGGTTTGAATAGGTGATAGACTCAGTGAGAGTTAGTGAAAGGTAATAGGATTTCCACACACGTGAGATGATAGATTTGATATAGTGGCTGTCTCTGAAAGCGAAAAGAATTCTTCTCTCTCTCACCTATCTTCTACAACAGTTGTTACAGCGTCAGACAGACTACACCAATATACATATTACGTATATTTTCTATCACTCACAGGCACGCACATACACGTGACGACAGGTAAACACACAGACGTGGGAAAACTATAACAATGATATATATATTATCTAGAACGAGCTGACCAAACACGACTATTTAGTTCAAGAGCGATTTTAATATCAGGAAAAATCGGCTCACAACATCAAAGAAAGTACATCAAGGAAAATACATATACACATAGTCATAAAAAATCAAGGAAATGTTGCAAGGATGATAGCCCCGTTATAGTGTTAACTCTAGGTTTAGCCCGGCCCCGTTAAGAGAACAGATGATGGCGCCAGAGTCACAGATACATAGGGTTTGAGTCTAAGAGTTTTTCTTTGTTTTATCTCGTAATTATATGCACAGAGTTTGAAAAAAAAATCTGATTTAACCTAAGACAAAAACACAAGAACTCTAGCCTTAGCAACAAATTATGCAGATTGAAAAAAAATTTGGACAGCAACAGGGTGTCAAAGATATAATAGTGAAAAATATCACTCAAACCAGCGTACACTCATTCATTCTGCCATGGCTTTTCACACTTGTACTCACGACTTTGCTTGCTGCCTCTTGGAACACATTGATTTTAGATTTTCACACAGACTCAAAAAATGCAGTCTACTGCCAAGAAGTCCCCAGTTCCAAAAGACCTGTTTAACTTGGAGTCTCCGGGAACGACTACTTGGGTATGCAAATTTGTTCAAATGTCTGATTAAGTCACCTAACAATTATTCCAGGCGCGGGAGTTAGCAGAGCACAGTGTCAATAGCGTAGGTTTAAAAAAAAATGATGAATGTCAGGTCGGTGCCTTCCCTCAGTATAGGATTCACTTTAGTCACACCACAGATTTGTCCACAAGATATAATCTAGTCGGGAAATGATTGTAAATATTCACGCCACCAGGCAGCAAATTATATAGAGTTTCTAGAAGAAATTAAGTGCTGGCTCCAAGGTCCAGTATTTATCATTACAGTCTTTGAAAACCCGTTATAGGGATATTAGTATTTCTGTCTAACTTGCACCGTCAGATCAGTGTTACTTGAGAAAACCCACGTGGTTCAAAATAAGGACTGTCTATTTCTTCACAAGTATGGAAACTACTACTAGGTGCTGGTAAAGTTAGGGTCACCCCAAAACTTTCACTGTGTGGAGGAAAAAATAACACATATAATATAATAAACAGAATCTGTACTGGTTAAAACTTACATTTAAACTTGCAAGCAGAGAGCTTTGCTTATCATTTAAACTTCCCGTGACGTAAGTTATATTTAAAAATCAGCATTCCTCATAAATTAGGAACACGTGCGTATCCCGTCATCATTCATGAGGCTCGATTCTAGAGTTTATACGTTAGTTTAGAAAAATACACTCGACTGAGTATTAGCAGTTAAATTAAATTTCATAAATAGCTACAATTGCCGTTATAAGCTAGAAATTATAATTTTTAGTCTGCTTTCCACTGAATGCTTCCCTAGAAAATATAATAGCCTACCACTTTATCTCTCTTCTGCGCTAAAGAAATAGGTTAAAAATGAATTAAGCGATTTAACACTTTAACACTCACAAAATCTATATATCTATCATATTAATTACCTCAACCACAGAATTACAGGTAGTCGCACAACTTAAGAATAAAATTGCTGAAAATATTTCTGGAAGTCTAGAAGTTCGACAAATTGCCGAAACAAACTGAGATCTTCGCTAACAGCTATTCTGTTTTTTTTCGAGCGACCTATCTACTGTGGAGTCTATGAGCGAGAATGAAATTTAAGTTTCAAACTTGGCCAATATCTTAAAATCAGACAAAGGGCCGAAACTTATTTCGCCAAGCGAAATTATCTCCCCTACTCCCAACATTTACGTCCGCTTAACGCGTGTCGTAGCTGTCACCTACTGACCACGATGTACGCGTGTCAGTTTCAAATCCCAGACAGCCTGACTCCATTGCCCAAGTGAGCGCCGTGTCAGTTTGGGATTTTCCAGCCAAATGTCTGGATACTAACCGGTGCAGATGTAAAGTATCACACCTCACCGGGACTAATGCCGAGAAGAAGCTCGCGCGCTCGGTGAGAATGTAGACGATTTGCTACGTCCTGTGTTCAGCGAACCGACTTATCACGCCTTATGACGCCCTGCAGCCCTGACATCTACGTAATATCGTCCTAGCGCGATTCTCAGTTTTGAGAAAGAAACAGGTAAAGTTTGCGAATTATATGAAAATAATATTCGCAAAACGAATGGATGAAAAATATACAGGAAAAATGAAATACAGAGATAATAAAAGAGAGAATTTGGGTGAACGAATAGGAAGAAAATGTAGGAAATTAAATGAATATAAAACCTACGTGACAGAGCCTCCCCCCTTTAAGATATGGAAGCACTCCATGTCTACGTTATGGAGTTTAATTTCCTATAACCGTAGCTTCGGGGTGTCTGTCCTCTTCCCTCTCATCTTCCCCCTCCATCTCTGTCCAATTCCTACTCAAGTCCACTCCTCAAAGTTTCCTTCCCCCGGAATGTCTCCCATGCGCGCTTGAAAGAGCGTCGCCGCTTCTGACATTTTTGAAAGATTTCCTGTGATAGCGGTGGAATATCCCTGCCACTATCATCATCTTCGTCAGTTTTGGCGATCGTCAGGAGATTGTCGGAGGTTGGCACTGGTTTTTCCAAGTATCTCTTTAAGAGATTTAAATGGAAAACCTTCTCCTTTCCTTCAATAGAGATCTGGTAGTTAGCCTTAGAAATCTTTTTCAGGACGGTGAACGGCCCTTGCCATCCGATCTTCAGTTGGTTGTTCTCGGTAGGGAGCAACACCAAAACTTTCTCTCCTGCTTCCAGTTCTCTCTCTTCCGCGACTTTCCTGTATCGGTTAGCGTGCTTGGTGCGTGCTCGCTTAAAGTTAGTCGTTGCTAGGTCCCACCCTAGTTTCAACCGTTCCTTTAAAACCGACACATATTTACTGGCTGAGACGACTGTCTCATCCGCCTTCTCGTCTGTCAGAGACTGAAGTAAGGCTTCAAGCGGGCCCTTAATGGGTCTGCCAAATAAGAGTGTAGCTGGCGGAAATCCTGTGGAAGTATGAGGAGATTCTCTGTAGCCAAATAATGCTGCAGGAATACAGAGATCCCAATCTTCAGGTTTCACTTGTGCCAGCTTACTTAGCATCATGGTGAGGTTTCCATTAGCACGTTCCACGAGCCCATTTCCGGCCGGAGTATATGGCTTAGTGTGGATGTGCTGGGTCCTCAAGATCTTAACGATCTCATCCATCAACAGGTTTCGGTATGGAGATCCATTATCCGTCAACACTTGCTGCGGGAATCCCAACCGAGTGAAAATCTGCACGAGGGCTTCTGCGACATGCTTGGCATCTGCGCATGTTAGCGGGATAGCTTCTGCCCATAAAGTGCATGTATCGACTAAGGTCAGGATGAACCTGTTCCTTCTTTTAGTCCTTTCGAAAGGCCCTAAAATGTCGATCACTACCCGTTCGAATGGTGTTCCCATTATTGGCATTTCACCCATGTGGACTGGGGGGGTCCGTTGCTTGGGTGGCACACGTTGGCACTGGGCACAGGATTTGACATATCTGATAATATCAGTATTTACTCCTGGCCACCAATAATGAGTGGTTATACGTTGGTTTGTGGCGTTCTGTCCCATATGTCCGCTAAAGGGAAGAGAGTGCCCCATTTCTAGGATTTGGCTTCTGTACTGTTTCGGTACTAGGAGCTGGTTGTAACCTTGGTCAGGCTTGCCCGTTCTCCGATAAAGTACGCCATCCTCAGAAAAAATGTCCCCGTGCTGTTTGGGTTCCTTAGCCATGGGCAGTTCCTAAAGCAGGGTGCCAAAGTAGGGTCCTTGTATTGCGCTTCTTTAAGTTCCATAGGTAACAAATTTGGCGCGGGCTCCCGTTCCTTCTTGGTTTGCCCTCTTGTAGTTACTGCTGCCACAATCGGCTCTTCCGGTTTCCCAATACACACGTATCTCCCGCCAAGTATGACTGGGTAGATGGGATCATCCATAACAGCCGCTTTGATCACACCTCTGACAAAGTCAGAGTGTATCTCCACCAATGCGATGGGAAGCGCTGTAGGTGCATCACTCTTACGAACTCCACAAAGTTTGACGGTCTCTCCTGTCTCTTGACCGGGTTTAACCAGGTTTCTGGCAACAATGCAATCGTAAGAAAGCCCCGTGTCAAATAAGCAAGAAGTTTGAGAACCGTTCAAAATAACAATACCTCGCGTTGAGGGTCTATCCCCAAGAGGTTGGGAATCACTGTCAATAATTCCGCCTTGCGAGACTGTTAATAAGCATCCGATGCGTTTAGGCTCGGTGTGCTCGGTCTGATCATATGTCCCGTGCTCGGGGGTTCTCCCTTTGCCACCTTGTCCTTTCTGGCTGCGCTGCCATGTAGGGCGGTCGGGTTGATCAGACTGTTTGGGGTGGTTGGGGTACTTGTTCTTGTAGAACTTGGATTTTTCAGGAGGGGGGTTTTGAGGTCCAGTTTCTCTGTGGTTATTTTGGTTAGAAGCCTGAGAAGATTGCTCTAGGTTATGTTTTCGAAAATGCTCCTCTGTCGGTTTCCGCTTTGTGGCCGGTAGTTCAGCCAGCGCATTGTGATAACGCTCAGACTTTTCCAAAATGTCTTCAAGTTTTTCTGCCCCCTGCTCAGCGAGAAATCTCCGGGTATCAGCAGACAAAGTGTTCTTTATTTGTTCAGTTAGAACAAGTTCCCAAGACCTTCATAGGTAGAGGGGAGCTGCGAAAGCTCAAGGCACTTTGTTAGATATCCCTTAAGACGAGATGAGAACTGGTGAAAAGTTTCAGAATTCTCTTTCCGGCTGTTGCGAAACAGTTGCAAAAACTTGCGAGCGTTCATTTCAAAGCGCTCCAGTAACGCTTTCTTCAACACATCGTAGTCGTCTTGTTGGCTACTTTCCAGCTTAGAATAAACATCATAAGCAGAACCTTTTAGGGCCTGGGAAAGTTTCATATTCCAACGCGACCTCTCTAACCCGTACAGAGTTGCAATTTTCTCAAATTTTTTCTAACCATGTGTCAATCTTCTCATTTGGACAAGGAAAAGATTCAAGAGTGAAAGACATAGCATTTAGTTGAAGAGATTGAGTGTTAGCAGGGTCAGTTAAGGAAGAATGAGGAGAAGACTCTCCATTGCTGGAGGTAGAGGCAGCGCCAAGACTTTGGACTTCTAGAGCCTTAAGAGCCAACTCATGCTGTCGTCGTTGCTCATTTTCTCTTTCCAAATGCTGTCTCTCCTTCTCTCTTTCCTCCTGCTGTCTTTCCTTCTCTCTTTCCTCATGTTGTCTCTGCTTCTCCTTCTCTCTTTCCTCATGCTGCATCCTGCGAATTTCCATTTCCTCGTCCATCTTCTTCTGCTGTAATAGCCGGTCTTCCGCTTCTTTCCTCTCCGCTGCTTCTTTTTCCTCTTTAGCTTCAGCTGCTTTCCTCTCCGCATCATATCTCTCAAGTTCGTCCCTGACAAAAGCTTTCGCTTCCTCTCCTTCCAGTCCCTCCTCTCTCGCTTCGTCCCTGAGGAGTTGTCTAAGCTTTGCCCTCTCGGCCATATTATGTCAGTGACTGAGACACGTGGAGATAGAAAATAGGAAAAAGAATAACCTGGTTCCTACCACTTACGAGAAAAAAAAAACCAAAAATTCAAAAGATGATATCCTTAACCCTGGGATACCTCCTCCAAAGTAAAATCTAACTATCGCTGCTATTATCGGCAATAAAGCACTTAATGCAAAACACGACTACGCCAACTAAATGGTAGTTAAGATAACTTCTGAAAAATAAGTTGCTACAGTGGAAAAGCAAAAGAATATTGCAAAAATTAAAGAGAAAAATAATCCCTTAATTTTTAAAAAAATCCACTATAAGTTCGCCCCTGAAGTCAGATCGGGTAAGGGAGGGAATTAATCTGGACAAAAAGTCCGAAACACACTCCTTAACTTAGTTCAAACGCCGTTCTGCCTCAGTACCCAGTGAATGTTATACACTCACCACTTTACCAGCATTTAGTATTACAATCAGCAGTTAACATAATTCCCGACAAAATCAACCTGTAACCAAAATGTATATTATTCAAAGATGCTGTGGAAAAAAACTTATTAGTTTGTGTGGTCAGCACGCCCGTAAACAGATCGCTAGTCTAGGGGGTAATTTTTTTTTTTTTTTTTTAAAATATAACAACTCACAAGACATCACACTCTTACTCTATTACAGAATAAGAATCTTAAATACAAAATCCAGATAGACGAGTCCACGTTTGTCGTACTCGTCTTCCTATTCTAAGTTCAAAGACCGGAAACGAGTCCCCATTTGTCGTACTCGTCTTCCTATTCTAAGTTCAAAAATCCGTCGGACGAGAACCCATTTGTCGTAGATTTCCGATAGGAGAATTAAGACTAGGTTTGGTCCCTTCTGAATAGGTTTGAATAGGTGATAGACTCAGTGAGAGTTAGTGAAAGGTAATAGAATTTCCACACACGTGAGATGATAGATTTGATATAGTGGCTGTCTCTGAAAGCGAAAAGAATTCTTCTCTCTCTCACCTATCTTCTACAACAGTTGTTACAGCGTCAGACAGACTACACCAATATACATATTACGTATATTTCTATCACTCACAGGCACGCACATACACGTGACGACAGGTAAACACACAGACGTGGGAAAACTATAACAATGATATATATATATTATCTAGAACGAGCTGACCAAACACGATTATTTAGTTCAAGAGCGATTTTAATATCAGGAAAAATCGGCTCACAACATCAAAGAAAGTACATCAAGGAAAATACATATACACATAGTCATAAAAAATCAAGGAAATGTTGCAAGGATGATAGCCCCGTTATAGTGTTAACTCTAGGTTTAGCCCGGCCCCGTTAAGAGAACAGATGATGGCGCCAGAGTCACAGATACATAGGGTTTGAGTCTAAGAGTTTTTCTTTGTTTTATCTCGTAATTATATGCACAGAGTTTGAAAAAAAAAATCTGATTTAACCTAAGACAAAAACACAAGAACTCTAGCCTTAGCAACAAATTATGCAGATTGAAAAAAAATTTGGACAGCAACAGGGTGTCAAAGATATAATAGTGAAAAATATCACTCAAACCAGCGTACACTCATTCATTCCGCCATGGCTTCTCACACTTGTACTCACGACTTTGCTTGCTGCCTCTTGGAACACATTGATTTTAGATTTTCACACAGACTCAAAAAATGCAGTCTACTGCCAAGAAGTCCCCAGTTCCAAAAGACCTGTTTAACTTGGAGTCTCCGAGAACGACTACTTGGGTATGCAAATTTGTTCAAATGTCTGATTAAGTCACCTAACAATTATTCCAGGCGCGGGAGTTAGCAGAGCACAGTGTCAATAGCGTAGGTTTAAAAAAAAATGATGAATGTCAGGTCGGTGCCTTCCCTCAGTATAGGATTCACTTTAGTCACACCACAGATTTGTCCACAAGATATAATCTAGTCGGGAAATGATTGTAAATATTCACGCCACCAGGCAGCAAATTATATAGAGTTTCTAGAAGAAATTAAGTGCTGGCTCCAAGGTCCAGTATTTATCATTACAGTCTTTGAAAACCCGTTATAGGGATATTAGTATTTCTGTCTAACTTGCACCGTCAGATCAGTGTTACTTGAGAAAACCCACGTGGTTCAAAATAAGGACTGTCTATGTCTTCACAAGTATGGAAACTACTACTAGGTGCTGGTAAAGTTAGGGTCACCCCAAAACTTTCACTGTGTGGAGGAAAAATAACACATATAATATAATAAACAGAATCTGTACTGGTTAAAACTTACATTTAAACTTGCAAGCAGAGAGCTTTGCTTATCATTTAAACTTCCCGTGACGTAAGTTATATTTAAAAATCAGCATTCCTCATAAATTAGGAACACGTGCGTATCCCGTCATCATTCATGAGGCTCGATTCTAGAGTTTATACGTTAGTTTAGAAAAATACACTCGACTGAGTATTAGCAGTTAAATTAAATTTCATAAATAGCTACAATTGCCGTTATAAGCTAGAAATTATAATTTTTTAGTCTGCTTTCCACTGAATGCTTCCCTAGAAAATATAATAGCCTACCACTTTATCTCTCTTCTGCGCTAAAGAAATAGGTTAAAAATGAATTAAGCGATTTAACACTTTAACACTCACAAAATCTATATATCTATCATATTAATTACCTCAACCACAGAATTACAGGTAGTCGCACAACTTAAGAATAAAATTGCTGAAAATATTTCTGGAAGTCTAGAAGTTCGACAAATTGCCGAAACAAACTGAGATCTTCGCTAACAGCTATTCTGTTTTTTTCGAGCGACCTATCTACTGTGGAGTCTATGAGCGAGAATGAAATTTAAGTTTCAAACTTGGCCAATATCTTAAAATCAGACAAAGGGCCGAAACTTATTTCGCCAAGCGAAATTATCTCCCCTACTCCCAACATTTACGTCCGCTTAACGCGTGTCGTAGCTGTCACCTACTGACCACGATGTACGCGTGTCAGTTTCAAATCCCAGACAGCCTGACTCCATTGCCCAAGTGAGCGCCGTGTCAGTTTGGGATTTTCCAGCCAAATGTCTGGATACTAACCGGTGCAGATGTAAAGTATCACACCTCACCGGGACTAATGCCGAGAAGAAGCTCGCGCGCTCGGTGAGAATGTAGACGATTTGCTACGTCCTGTGTTCAGCGAACCGACTTATCACGCCTTATGACGCCCTGCAGCCCTGACATCTACGTAATATCGTCCTAGCGCGATTCTCAGTTTTGAGAAAGAAACAGGTAAAGTTTGCGAATTATATGAAAATAATATTCGCAAAACGAATGGATGAAAAATATACAGGAAAAATGAAATACAGAGATAATAAAAGAGAGAATTTGGGTGAACGAATAGGAAGAAAATGTAGGAAATTAAATGAATATAAACCCTACGTGACAGTTCGTTTGAAGCCTCTTGCGTAGAGAGTAACTTCATCCACATCTGAGCAAGTCTTCTTGTCGCGTAAATTCTCCTGCCGTTCTTACATCTCCCTTTACTTGATTATTACCGTCATCACTTCACGTCTCTAGTGTTTAGGGTTTTTGTTTTCTTCTTCTCAATTTCTTACATGCTGGGAACTTTAGACTTATGACTCTGTTCTGACGCTGGCAGAAGATTCTCCACGTTGTACCCTATCCACTGCTAATGTCATTTCTCACCTCAGAAGCTGGAGGTAGAGGTGTCCTTCTCAGCTTAAACACTGGTACACAAAAAAAGCTGCCAGTGGCAACCGGAAAATTCTCAAGTCACTTCAGAGCCGAGGCAGAGGCCTTGAAAACTGCAGCAGAGGTTATAATGACAGAGGAAAGCACTGAGAGACACGTTTCTTTCTTCACAGACGTATTGCCCGTAATTCCAAGCTGAAGACCCAAAATAATGCAGACCTGGATGACCTAAGAGTAGTGCTCCACAAACTATGTCAACGATTCAAAAGAGTTGTGATAGAATGGATCCTATCTCATTGTAACATCCCCAGCAATGAACTCGCATAAATTTCGAAGAGGCAAAGAGTTTTATCAGAATCAGATACAGAAACAAATGGGATGCAAAGCATCCAGTTCACACACAAAATGATCCATATTACCAGCTCAGCAGAAGAGACCAAGTGGTAATTCACAGACTCTGCACGGCCCACAACAGACTGGTATACCATCTATTCAACAAGCTAAAGATAGGACCTACCGATGAGTGTAAATGTGGCACTGATAAAATGACTGCTGAACATCTGCTTCAAAGATGGTCAACATATGAGGAACAGAGAAAGTACATATGGCCGTCACCATTTTCGTAAATAACTCGGACATGTAAATAAGCTGAAGCTGACCACCATTTTCGTTGAAAATATTCAAGTAGACGTCTGCCAGTGTATGAACAAGAAGAAAACATCATATTCTTATTTTCAAGGCAACACGGTGATCGTATAACATCACTTAGGTTGATCGGATAACATCACTTAGGTTGATCGTATAACATCACTTAGGTTGATCGTATAACGTCACTTAGGTTGATCGTATAACATCACTTAGGTTGATCGTATAACATAACTTAGGTTGATCGTATAACATCACTTAGGTTGATCGTATAACATAACAGGTTGATCGTATAACATCACATAGGGTGATCGTATAACATCACTTAGGTTGATCGTATAACATCACTTAGGTTCTACTGTTCTCTTTAAGTGACCGCTTATGAATGTTTATAACTTCCCGGCTACTGTTTTTGGTTTACCTCCTATTTATATAAGCTATTCACTGACATCACATTTTATTTGATGTTCAAATGATTGAAGTGTATGTGTCAGTGCGCGGAGAAAAGTACTCCATCACTGTGCAAAATAGTAAACCTAAAAGTCTTTCATATTTGGACATGCGCCCTAATGTAACCGACTAAGTTGAACCAAATCGAGGCAAAATTTAAAAAAAAAAAATTCTATCACTGTGAGTATCCCAAATTGTATACATGTTCAGTGTTTCTTTTCTGTTTTTTTTGTTTTGTTCCTAAGATATGCTCACATCATACATGGGTGTTTTCAAAAGTTCATTCTACTTATCATTTTTAGCATTTATTCTCTTGATCTTTGGACCATGGATTTTCAATGGCCAGCAATAATATTACTTAGAAAAGAAAATTTTCAGTTCAAACTGTGGTAAAGTGGGATATTATAAATATTTATAGGAGACTTAGTGTACTGACTGAGATCAGCTGTGAAGGTATCTGTATCTAATAAGGGTAGTGTATTACAGATGACCTTACTTGCTACCACATATTTATACCTCAGTCAGAATTATTCTGGAATATTGTGATGACTACGTTGAATGTCTAGGGTATGTATATGATGAAGTGTAAGTCACAACAACAACAGACAGATAAACAATTTAATTTATTCCACCACACGTGACAACACTGTGACACTCACACACATTTAACACTCTATAAGACTATTCTTAAATGAGGCACTGGTAAATTTTCAAATATAAATATGTATTAATTACTGTCACTAATATATATGTGTCCTGATTCAAATACAAAGTGAACCAGGAATCACAATCAATTTTAATTACAAGTTATATGTACAGAATTTATCAATATGAATCTTGTAGTGACATATTTTATTAATATTATCCTATGTGTGTCAGTTGTGTAGTAGTAATATGAGGTAATACTGGTTTTGTTTTTTTCAAGCTATGTTGTTATTTGTCATCATGACTTCAAGTGTTTGTTTCTGTTGGAACTAGTATTGGAGATGTTCTCAGTTCCGTTCATTAAAACAATTAATTTCCCCTCTTATTTTTATACAATGTCAGTTTAAGATGGGGTTACATAATGTTGAGCTCCGCTGGCCACATAGGCTTATCTTTCGTGATGGCGGCAGGAAAAGACTCCTCTGCTCGATTGCTCCCCTGTGTTCTGGAGACACCTCACTGTTTACTATATGGACCAAGGAGTATGCTGTCCGCCTCTGGATTCAGCAAAGCTCTGACCAGGTGCTGCTCAATAACTTTAGGACCACAGTCCCTGAAACAAGAAGGTTGTACCTCCTACTTCAGAACTAATTTATACTCTATTTCTACACTGAGCACAAGACATAACAAACACTGAGTTCAGAGCGGTAGGCCAACTGCTATCTTCATCTGAAACAATTTTCACCAGTATATTCCTCCCTAATGGTTACCACGCCTCTGCAATTCCAGCATTATTTCTTTCTAGTCAATAAAATAGGTGTCAGTGTACTGTTTGGCAATTCCATGTAGTTTTACTTTCCTCCGACACCTTCTGTTCAGGTTGGAGCACTATATAGGCTTCACCTCATGTTCGCTACTGAACCACACATATATACAGACATAAATTATCAATTTACATTCAATTTTCATTAAAAGATATCAAATATTTCAAGCTTACCACAATTCATGGAAATAATACAGAATTACGTTGACTGGCACTGAATATAGCACAATTTCGATCTGCCGATGTCCCAGGCTTTTATTTAGAAAAATATGCACTGGCGCTCAACGCACTGGTTCTGTAGTAAGTTTATTTGCAAATGTGGTGCTGACCTGACGCCTCTAATTGACTATATTGGCAGGTCTAACCAATCGTGCCATGTTTACACAGCTTTTCAAAAAAGTACTCCTACTCACGTTTCCCCTAACAACAAAGAAGTAGTATTTATAGGAAGACTAATCGTGTTTAACCTTACGATTAATTTAAGAGGGTCTAATAGGATGTAACATGTAAGCCTATGTCCCGTACTATGGTGTGTTTAAAATCTGCCACTGTGGGATTCTGATTTGGGGTTTGTCTGACATCCCTCACTATTTCTTTTGGCTATAATTGGTTATTTCCTAGACTATTTGCGTAACGTTTAACATATTATTTGTCAGCAAGTCCTAAGGAACCCAAATATATAAATTTAATGGGGCTAAGGGGCTGCGTTCAAAATATGCAGTTTCTTCCAGGATAGTCGTGCTGTTGCCACCTCCTCACTTCCAAACTTTAGGGTGTCTGCTGTACTGTCATACTAATGTCAGGATTTCAGACATAAAACAGTAGAATGTCATGTTTCCTAATAAGCGTTTTGTAAGTTTTTTAAAACCTAACTCTCGTTTTATCACTGTCGATTTGAAAAAAAAAACTAGTGCTTGTGGCCTTACACGCGTGATGGCAGCAATTGTGTATCGCGCGACGCGTGTTTAGTGTTGCATGAGTCCCTGCTTTCAGCCCTCCCTTCTTTCTATATTTAGTCCATCTGTCTTTCGTTTTAGGTAACGTAGTGTATAAAAAGACATGAATGGAATTTTAAATCTAGGTCAGCTGCGTATCTCAAAGTTTTTCTTAGAAAATCAGTACACGTTTTATTGTAGAAGGCGGGTATTGAAGCAGTAGGCTTTTACTATCAACGTGAAACGTTACAATTTGCAGACGAAGTAGAAAACAAGCGGGATTTCGAGTACAGTCATTGTGACAGCACTGTTCTTTACCATTCTTCTTTCCTTTTATTGAAGTTATTTGTTAGGCTTTACATTTACGTTTTAATTTATATATGTGGATTAGAATTTCTCACGACACAAACTAGAAATTTAGAGCCATCAAATTGTTGAACTACTCCACTCTGGCGTCGATAGTGACTGCTCTTGCCCCATCCTGCTTCGCTCTGCAACATCTTGTGAAAAATGACGAAGGTGGTCATTCCTGGAGACGGGTGAGTGAATGTTGTAAATTAAAGTCAGGTAAACGTAAATAATAGAGAGGTTATTTAATCTTGCCAGTTAGGCGAAATAAAGTTAATGTATCAGGTAAAGATAATTTAAAAAAAAAAACCAAAAAAAAAAAAAAAAAAAAAAAAACCTGCTTTTAAAGTGAGAATGAAGAAAGCAACATTTTTAAAAAGGGTAATTTTTTGTATCCATGTCTGTGTGAAAGCTGGAACTTTCACTGTCTGACTTCGACGACAGTTCTAGAGCTATAGGATTTCTAGAAAATTTCTTGTTAGCTAGGTGAGCATTTTCAGAAGTCACTGTTTCAAGTACTGCTGAATTCAAATCTAATTCCAGGACAATTCTGAGCAAGCTGCTATATTTAATTCTGGAGCCATTTTCGACTGAAATAGCCAAAGAAACCTCAATCAGGATGTGACAGAGGCAATAATTTTATTCATCGCAAGGAGATGGGCTTCATTTACAAAAAGACTATAGGGTTGAAACTTTTTTTTCTCCGTTTTTATATATAGGCTTACTTTGCTTTTATCGGACAACCATTTTACGTGGTGCATAATTACGCAGAATCTCCAAGATACGCACACGACTAAGCACTGCCCAAACGTAATGTGTCGCCACTGCCTAGGAATAATCAAAACACACATACTATTCCAAACATTTTTTTTCCTAAAAAAGAAAAAAAGTACTGTATACATTGTGAAGATGAAAGCTAGGCAGGAAAATGGACTGACTAAAGTGCGTCCAAAATATAACGTGAAACACTGAGTTCTGACAAAGGGCAAATGTATCCATCTCATTTTGACTTAACCAGTAACCGTGTAACCGTTTTGAACCGGAACTTTACATCATTAATATAAATAGAGCAGCCTTCTTGTAGTATAAGAAAGGGAAAAAAAAAGACATTCGAGGAAAAATTCACCAATTGTCATTCCGTGGAGCCATTTTGGCAACACTGTCTTTCCAAGTTAAGCTAAGAGTGCGGCCAGGTTTAGTTATTGGATGGACGTAATGAAGAGCACGTTCTTCGGGGAGATGACGAGTTTGTCTGGCCTTTTGTTATTCCGCACGTGCTAATCTTGCTGGTATTCTTGCAGTAAATGAAGCTTTTGACTTTCCTCAGCGGCACGACTAAACCTCATTCTTGCCCGCTAGCAAAAATACTTCTACAACAGTTTCGACACGTTACCACAATAGAAGTAAAATGGCTAAACACGGGATGCTACTGATAGCTCCGTCTGAGATAGAAATTAGAAAACGCTGGATAGAAATTAGAAAAACGCTGAATGTAGGTGGTGAACATCCCGACTTTCATTCTCTATGTTTTAGGTACGATTCATGCGTGGGCAGCGTTAACCAACATGGACAACGCATGGGAATGTTTAACAGCAGTGATAACGCATGGACAACGTTTTACAGCAATGGCAACGCATGGGAATGTTTAACAGCAGTGACAACGTATGGACAACGTTTAACAATACTAGACAACGTAAGGACAACATTTAACAGTACTAGGCAACGTATGGACAGCATTTAACAGTAATAGACAACGTATGGACAACATTTAACAGTACTAGACAAACGTATGGACAACGTTTAAATAGCAATGGCAACGTATGGGAAATGTTTTTAACAGCAATGACAACACATGGACAACATTTAACAGTACTAAACAACACATGGACAACATTTAACAGTATTAAACAACACATGGACAACATTTAACTGTAACTAGACAACGCATGGACAACATTTAAACAGTACGAAATGACCGGAAAATGTTTAACAACACTTGCAAATAGATAAAATGAAAGAATTTTTTGTAGCGGCAACTAAAGCCAATTCAACACCCGATAACAAGGCTAGCAATGTCAAAGTTCAAACTGTAGATGTTCAATTCATATCATTACTAAGATGTATATTATTAATGTGTTATTTCATAATTAGTTTTTTTATTTTTAATACAGAATAATTGATCTTTACAAATGTCCATGCCATGTTTGTTTCAGATTGAAATTTTTTTAACACTCATAACAAAACGCAACAGGAGATATATAAACAAAAACAGGATATATATATACACACATCAGGGACAAGGCCAGAGGGGTAGGGACACAAACAGATGGGCGGGCTGGGGTGAACGAATGAGCACACAGGATTTAAGAGAAGTAAACATAGAAGATCAGTGAGAGAACGAATTACGAAGACTGTGTCCACAGGCAGACAGACAGGCATAACAATAGCAAACTGACGGACGAACGGGCAGACCGACAGAGACAGGCAGATAGAGAGACAGACAGACATAAAGATAGAAAAACAGGCAGACACAGATAGATAGATAGATAGATAGATAGATAGATAGATAGATAGATAGATAGATAGATAGATAGATTCCCATTAAACACAGATTTCTTCGTAGGTCGAAATTATAGGTCCATCCAAGTACTTAAGTCTGCCTCGTGATATTGAGTCCGTACAGCAAGGATAGTAGGTCCTGATGTTATTGTCCACTGTCACGAAGTGGATTTACGTTCAGAGTGTGTCTGAGTGTATAGACACTACCCTAGTATGAAAAAGACTGAGAAGATAGATTTTTATGATAAATGACAGTGAATGTGGAAAGATGAGACTATTGACCCAAGGGTGAGAACCTAGATTGACTCTCCCTCGCCACTCGTGACTTCAACAATGCTATAGAACTCACCCCCTCTGACTACCCTGTAAACAAAAGGAGATAAGGTTTAGCTAAGACCCACAGACATACTATACCGACTAATATAATATATAGAGAACGTACAGTATCGTTCAAAAAAATGACTGAAACCAGACTACAATTTAAAAGTTTATTTACACCAAACATTACGTACATTTTAAAATAAATACAATGCATGTTTTCGCACACCTGAAAAAAGTAACACAACAATTAAAATGAATACAACTGGTAAACTCCCAATGTCACCCTCCTAGCCCTCAACCCTCTGCAGGAAAGAAAAGTTAAGGAGTTTAAACAACGAAGTTAATTCAGTGAGGTCCTTTTGATTTGACCCACCACTCTAACTATATATTATGAAGTATTACTAAAAAATCTAACACCACTGTATACTCCTAATTCTGGAAAAGAACTTCCTAAAGTTCTAACACCGCTTCTCCGCTGCTTCCATACAAACACTGATCTAATAATTGACCTTGTTCGGTGCTATCTCAGAGGCCTGTCCCTAACACAACTTTCTAGCGGCCTCTATAACATATCTCGCCCCTCCGTTCCTGCTCAGTTTCGACTCTGAAACTGCCGTCTACTGCTGAGGTGGCATCTCCGTTACGCCCCTTGTCTGGTGGGTGTTCAGGACAGGCATTTTTACCCTGTGTCCTGCCGGGACTGCTGCTGCTGATGACTTTGGCTTTAGACTTAGTGACTCTTTACCGCCACTGTCACATTCTGAGGATCTGATGAGTGGCTGGGTGGAAAAATAGGATTTCCCTATCTTTTTGCTGTCGTGCTGATCGCGGGTCTGGTTTGCTACCACGATATATGATAGCCGTAGGCTGAAAAATAGATTCAAGGCTTTATTATGGCCTTCTGTTGAGCACTAGGCAACGCGCCTATCTGACGTGCTTTAACGAGCTTAGAGCTCCTGGTTTCTAGAACCAGTTTTTTTTCACCCCCCGCTGAAGAATTGTTTATCCTTCCCGGCCAGGGAACGTCTCGGTTCCTTACCTCTGTGCGATATCTCGAGCAACTCGTCCTCTTGAGAAGTGACAGAATTTGCCCTCGGTAAATTGTAAGGGCGGGTTTCCCCCCCCCCCCCCCCCTTTTTGTGCCGTGAACTGCTGTGGACAAAATAATAACAACAGCTATACAACACATTAAAGTAAACTCATCTTTAACACATACTCCCGAAAATAATTACCTCTCCCCTCTACTTAAATGTCTGACTGGTAAGTAAACAAACCCCCGATACAGCTGACCTAGATCGGTATACAGCCGTCACAACATTTATACACTGAACGAAACCCCGGTAATAAAATACTAAGCCCTACTTAATTTTTACAGCCATTCTCAGGACCCTTTCAATCACTTACAAACTTCTATACAACCACAATCCCATAAAATTAATTACTCTACTCTTTATATAGTCTATCTAGGAAATAAATCCCCTCACTCCCCTCAACTAGTCCCCTGGGGTACACAACCCAGTGTGATGCACAACAAATACGTACACAAAATAAGCTAGCGTATTTAAACTGCAAATATTATAATCAAAATAACCCCGAGGTTACCTATATTGGGCCTCACAATTACATTAGGCTATAGCCTACTGACTAAACCTTATATAATTAATTTCGCAAGCGCCTTTACGCTGCAAACATTATAACTCACAAATAAGGGACTATTAATTACCTATGACCAAGCGCCCCCATATCTAAACGCTATATTCACCCAGATACTATCACAAAAGCTACCACATCAAATCAAAGAACGAACTAGCTTATCCTAGAAGAGCCTTTATATTATATCTCTAAGATAGTAATTGATAGCACTTTCGTTTTTATAAAAGTTACTTAACTAAACGGCTAATATTCTATTAAGAAACTAATTCTAAGTCCTACGCTAAATTAACTATGAACATACCAATATTCGAATTTCCCACTTTTAAGAGCAAGCGAATTTGCCTAAGTTACACGGCTGGAATCTGGAGACCAAGAGAGCGCTAATTAAAATATTCTGTTATTTATAATTAGAACTCCACGCCATACCCAAGCCATACGTCATCGCTTGCGTGGCTCTTTAAACCAATGAAATAACTGCAAAATTAATAACTGTGACCTCCGCCAATAATAACGTACGCAACTTCATGAGTCATGTTTGTTACTGCCCGCGTGTCCAAAAATTGCGTCATTTTAAATAACATTACCTGTTGGCGTGAGCAAAATTAACTTTGATTCGTTCTAAGCGTAAGTTCGACGTACATGGGTAGTGCTTCAGTTCCCACCCTCAATTTACTTGGGTAGGTGTGGGTTTTTCGATTTTATCCGAGCTGAAAAACTACCCAGCCTAAAATAACTACAACGCCTAGAAATTACAATAAAATGACCGCGCTTTCTTTTACAAAGAAAATGCCTACGTGAACGCAATTACTTAGAGAAAAGAACTGGTGCAAATCTGTACTTAACCTACAGTAATCCCTATTTGGAAAAAGACCGAAATTACGTTACCTACAGAAAAAGACCAAACTCGACTAGTTACAACGAGAAGAAGAATGGGGCAAAACTCATATAGTTACAGAGAGAAGAAAACTGGGGCAAACTCGTATAGTTACAGAGAGAAGAAGATGGATTCATACATTACAAACTAATTATTCTTTAAACCAAAAGCACATGGTTCTATGCAGTAAAGTAATATACATTCAACAATGTTTACAACACACAACACAACTGGACCGGTGTTTGTTATGTTTTTCCAATACTAATAACTAATGACCTGTCTAAACCACAGACACCAAGAATTACATCAGTATTACTAGACGTAGACCAAAATGGAAACGCTGGGATAGCTTGAAATACCCCATAACTGCTTCCTAATGAAATGGAACCAAGGTTGGTGGTGAAACGGGACGGCATAATCTCTTGAAAATGAAGGCCGCCCGAATTATCAAAGCCGGCAAAATGCAGTTAGATCGTAGTTTCTTCATACTTCGAATCATTTTCTAAGTCCTGCGCAGTTCACACTTCTGAGCCTCACGAGAAGGCCTTCGTTTTTTAGTTTAATGCTGGTTTTTTTTTTTTTTTTTGGCCAAGACTTTAACAAAGTCACCATGGATAGATTATTTAATCCTCTTGGGGTTTATCTTCTCGAACCTTTCCTGTACAAGCAAGCCAGCGTTTATGAACGTCTACTGACAATCAAGAAAATGTTAGGACCTTAATGATAGCAGCATCATGGCAAAGTTCAATTTGGACTGAAACGCACGCTCAGCAAAACATAACTGTGATAGAGAGATTTCCACGCTTTTGGCATCATTAAATATATTATTTCAAACTATAAACCATAGAGTACAACAAGCAAAAATTAGATGGTATTAATTAAAGTAAATTACTGAAGTAATGTGTTACATCTCCCTTTGCACACCGCGGACGAAGCGTTCATTAGCTTTGGAATCGTCGCTGTGAATCAAATGGAGTAACCTCTTGAACTATCTCGCTACTTACAAAATTAAAATGACGTCACAGGAAAAATAATTACGCAGAGACGCGCGTTCCAGAGACAGTCGTTTAGTTAACTTCCTGCTAACGGACGTTTCTCGCCATATGTGCTCTAAGTAATCCACGACGTGTGTTATGTGTGTGTGAGAGCTCTCTTTATGTACTTTCCACAACTAAAAATGATTGATAAGAGGAATGCCTGAGATTAATGTGTGAACTGGATAGAGAAGTATTAGTAACATTTCTTTGATTGAATATATTGACTACAAGTATTCAAAATTGATAAGTAACGCGGACATAAGGACAATGATGACGGCATAAATGCCTAAACTTCATGAAGAAGAAGGCACCATTGCAAGTTGGCCCTGTTTTGCAGTGATTAATTACTCGTCATTTATATACCCTTCAAAAGAAGTTTAAGGAACCATATTTTATTAAGGGTGCAAAAGTGAAATAAAAATGAAAAATTAAAAACACAGCACTTCAAAAATATAACATGACAAGCTTTATCAAGTGACAATCAACACTAATTTCAATGACGGTTGCCATTAACGTGTATAAAAATGACCAGCACAGCAATTCAATAACATATGGTGGTAAGTTGGGATTTATATAAATAGTTATAGTGGACTTAGTGTCACTGACTTGAGAATCAGCTGTGAAGGTAACTTGTAATCTAATAAGTGATGGTGTGTTTACAGATGACCTTAAAACCTTATTGCTAACCGACATTTTAGGACCATCAATCAGACATATTTCTGGAATATCGTGGATGACTATACGTTGAATGGATACTTAGGGTTAAGAGAAGTGATGAAGTGTAAGTGTCACAACAACCAATCAGACAGATAAACACTTTAATTAAGGATCCACAACACTATTACCAACACTATGCCAAAGCACATACATAATAACCACTTCTTAGAAGACTAGCCCATAAGGTAAAGTGTCACGCGTAGGGAGAGAGAGCAAGGACGACCACAGGTCCAACTGCTCTAGATAACAGAAAGAAATATAGGATTGATTTTCTTGCACTACTGTAAAAAATGGTTTGTTATTTGTTATGAAACCAAGAGGTTAACTGTCCCAGAAATCCAAGGTAACTAAATTACCATGTAAGAATAATCAAGACA
>JAMPIV010018375.1:727500-863956 GCA_024509875.1 Oreohelix idahoensis | reverse complement strand
AGTAGTGGAATTGAAGAATTTGAGTAAGTGATGGGATGATGGAGTCTAAAAAAATGCTGTCAAGTTTCTCATGTCCCACTCATCTTTCATTACATTTTAGATATATACCGAACATGAAGAAATGCATGTTATCACTCGCTGGCCAGAACTTAACAGAAGCCCTAGCTATATTTGAAATCTTGCTAGATTATCCCATGGATTTTATACATATTTGCAGTGAATTCTATTCTGTGCAAAGCGGTAATATATATATATA
Source organism: Oreohelix idahoensis (assembly GCA_024509875.1). NCBI lineage: Eukaryota > Metazoa > Mollusca > Gastropoda > Stylommatophora > Oreohelicidae > Oreohelix > Oreohelix idahoensis. The sequence goes on along the minus strand of JAMPIV010018375.1, from coordinate 863,700 downwards.
TTGCGTAAAGTGATCAGTGGTCTAGTTCATTCATTCTATTTCATTGGATTTTGTGTTAATTTAAATCTATTAAATTAAACCGTCTCAATAGTTCCAGTTGTAAATGTAACGATATACCTGCTATATTATTTCCAAAAGATAATAGATGTTAATGCTTAAATTAACTTTTAAAGTCGCGAAGGAATTTATAATTAATAAATTTAGTTAAGTCCTATATTTATAGATGTGTGATTTAACCACTAGAACTCGCGCAGTGTTTATTAAATACATAATTAAATACGCGAGCGTATATAAAATAGTCTTAACGGGAAATTTATCGCATTTTAAAATGTTATTGGATTTTTCGATATGAATTACATGTTTTCTATTTTTAATATTCAGAGTGATCGTAACCTTTGCAATCCCAGCAATAACGAAATTTTTCAGAGTTTCCATACTCGGTTCTTAAACTTCCAGACAGATGAGACAGTTTGATATCACAAGAAAGAAAGCATTTTTTTTAAAGTTAAATTACAATCTGTAAATCTATTGTGGAGAGATATACCGATATTATCATCAAATTAAATTACAATCTGTAAGATAAACTGGAAGATGAACAGTGCCAGTATCGATATCTCTATCACCTGCCTGAGCCTGAAGGATTATACCATCACCTCATTTTTCACCCCTATGTCGAACTGCGTCAGTGCCATCCCATAGACTCGTTTCTTTATAATAAAACACAAGAACTCTTAGAACTTCAAGTCCGGCGATAAGCGGGAATATTTGCTCTCAGTGAAACCTCGCATTATCTGGGGCGGGACATAGAAGGACTAGACAGTTTTTCTCACGTAAAGAGTTTAATTACTGTGTATATCATGCTATGGATTGTCTGATGCTGAAATCGGTAAGTGTGTGGTGTATATGAGTGTGGATCCTCACAGTGTGCATGAATGACAGGAGATTTATTTTTTTTGCAAAACCATTTGTTAACGTGCCTACCGGGTAATACGTTTTCTGTATACCCTTTAGTGGGATAATTTGTTAACTCTGTTCCATCCCCCCCCCCCCCATTTTTCTTTGCCTAGTAAAGGGAAGACACCATTGGGATAACAGTAATTTTTTTGTCTACCACCATAACTAATATTGTACCCCCTCTTTCAGAGTAATTAAATTCCCTGTTGGGTTACATTACCTATGTTCCTAATAACTATCTATCTTTGGACTGGGTTTATCTTTGTCTAATAAGTGGGAAGGACTTAGTCGGTACCAATCTTCTTCACCCCTCCCCATCATTGGTATTTGTATTTTCTGTAATTATATATTTTGTTCTGTAAACACATGATACTTGATATTATTGGTTTTTAATGCTAATAAACAGCATAAACTTATCTAGTTCTGTGTTGGACTACCAAGGCCCAAATTCCCCATATTTGTTTAATTTAGCTTGTATTCACGTGCGTCTGTGTGGTTGAGCACCAAATCGGTGTGAGCGCAGATGTGTGTCTGGAAACTGGCAAATAATTGTTTGACCAGGAGAGTGGAAGAGAAGATTGAGAGAAACGATTTGTCGTAAATAAGTCTGTCTTTACTCTCCCCAGAACTCTGTGAATCAACTATTTACTCGCTAACCTTTTCCTATCACTGAGCCTTTCATCATCATTCTACACTCTAAACCGGACTACTATTTCTAAGACTCTTTCTCTCAAAATAAATTTACGACAGTCGTTTGCGGTCTAAATAAATCCCACCTCAACTGGGGATCGAACCACGGACAACCGAGCTATTAAGCCAGTGCACTAACCAATGCGCTACCGCGGCTCCCTGCAGGGAAGGAATGGAATATAAAGATAATGATAATCATAATGAGGAGGATGATGATAATCTGCTAACTAGGACGTGACCTCTGTTAGCAAATGTGATTTTCTTAAAGTATAACAGAAAAAGTATTACCTTCGTGTTGCAGTAAAATTTTTTTTCCAATGCAAATGTGCTCAATTGTGTCTTCATCCTCTTCTTCATTTACCATGGCGTATGCGATAATGTCTGTCCACAACTTCCAGTCCCCAGTTATATTTATCAGTTCTGTTGTTAACTCCTGTTCATACCATAATTATCAAGATGTCCAGTATCTTTCGTCTGTGTCCTCTTCTATTCTTTTTTTAAAAATCTTCTTCAGTTCTTCCTGTTGTCGTTATATTTTCCAGCTCATTACATGCCCACAGACAACTGTTTGCTGTTTTTTTTTCCTGTGAGTAATAAGATTCCTTGTTATACTGACCTCTTTCAGGACATCGTCATTAATTTTTTTATTTTATGTTTTATTTTAGCTGTGTATTGTTTTCTTAACACTCTAAGGTAAAACCGCATATATGCTTACTTACTTACTTAGTCGTTCCCCTTCTACCGTGAGGTGTAGAGGTTTGGAAGAGAGAGCGCCAGACTATCCTATCGGCTGTCTTCCTCCTGGCCTGGTTCCATTCTAGTCCTCGGTCCTTCAAAGATTGTCTAATGTTGTCCTCCCAGCGGACTCTGGGTCGTCCTGGGGGTCTGGATCCATGGCTCTTTGTTTCCCATGCCTGTCGTGGTGGCCGATCTTCTCCCATTCTGCAGACATGCCCAAACCATCTAAGTTGGGACTGTTCTACTTAGGTCTGCAGGGGGTGGGAGTTAAGGCCTTGACGTATCGTCTGGTTGCGGACCATGTCTCTTCTTGTTACTTCAACCACCTTCCTCAGATACCTCATTTCTGAGGTTTGGATCTGGCTTTTGTGGGTTGTAGTCATTGCCCATGACTCGCATCCATATGTCAAGACTGGGACATAGGTGGAGCGGTATACAGCCATCTTTGTTTTCTTACCAACCTCTCTCTTGCTGAGGAATCCTCGATTTATGGCCTGAAAAAGTCTCCCAGCTGCTGCTTTTCGAGTGGCCAACTCTTCTTTGATGCCTCCCTTTCGGTCTATAATAGCTCCGAAGTATTTAAAGTGGTCGACCTGCTCCAGGACCTATTCTCCCAGCTTAATCTGATGTCTTCTTTCTTCTCGTGATATCACCATGAATTTTGTTTTAGAGCTGCTTATGACCACCCTTCTCTTCTCCAGCTCTTCCTTCCAGACTTGCAGGTTGGATTGGAGATGTGCCTCTGATTTAGCAATCAAGGCAACATCATCAGCAAATGCCAGCTCTGAAATACAGACCTGTCTCATCTTCCAGTACCCCACTGAATACTTTCTTGTTATCTCCTTACACGCCTTGATGACATCGTCCATGAGGAGTATGAAAAGATAAGGTGACAGGATATCACCTTGTCGCATATATGCAACTTTACTAATTCTCCAAGAATCGCTTCCGTATGACAGGATTTGCTCTATGTAACACTGAATTAGCTCTATGTAACACTGTTGTCCCGTGCTGGTCTTCAAAGCGTGTATACACTGCTTAGACAGCGCAGACTACGCTGGCTTGGCCACGTCCACCGCATGGAAGATGGTCGCATCCCGAAAGCTATCTTCTATGGACAACTGGCAGACAGGAAAAGAACAGTTGGGCGACCGCAACTGAGGTTCAAAGATGTGTGCAAGAGAGATATGAGAGCACTAGACATAAATCCAGCAGCCTGGGAGGATGAAGCTGCCGATCGCACCAAGTTGCAATGCTCTTTACGGCACCACTTCAGATTTAGCGAAAAGAAGATCCCCAACAAGCAGAAGAGAGGAGAGAGCGTAGAAAAGAACACCAGGAAAATAAGCAGCTGAAGGCTGTCACCTCAGGGGCGCATTCCGATAGTCAGTTATGATTGAATGGGTTATTATAACACTGAAGTACTTCTTACTTTTATTAACGAAGAATTGTTGCATGAAGTGGAATTCAATCAGGTACGTTAGAAAAATACATATTTTGCAATAGAACAGATAGATCTGATACGGCAAGCCCTCAAAACTCAGCCCCTGCAGACGCAAGTAGAACAGTCCCAGCTACGATGGTTTGGCCATGTCTGCAGAATGGGAGAAGATCGGTTACCACGACATGTGTGTGAAATTAAGAGCCAGGGATCAAGACCACCAGGACGACCTAGAGTTTGCTGGGAGGACAGTATTAGACAATCTTTGAAGGACCGAGGACTAGATTGGAACCAGACCAGGAGGAAGACAGCCACTATGATAGTATGGCGCTCTTTCTCTAGCAAATTTTTACATCCCAGGGTAGAAGATTTTTTTTTTCGTACGCCCGCTAATACTCGAGGCGAAATCTCAGGTTATTATTAATGTCTAACCTGACATTGATTTTACGTGAGTATCCCTTTTTTCTTGTACAGAGACAGGTGTCCCTCGCCATTCAGGCAGATACTCGCCGATTTCAGAGGTACCCATTAGAGCTGGGTCGGCTCAGGAGCCGCCAATCCCTGGTCGACGACACTTCTTCAAATGTCTTCGCCAGGTCTCGAGTTAATCCAGTCCAAATCCCGGTCGACGAAAAATCCTCAAATGCCGTCGCCCGGGTTTGATCCTGGATCACCCGGTCGCCAGAGCGGTGTGGTAACCACTACGCTAGCGCGGCTCCTAAGGTAGAAGATGAATGACTAAGTAAGTACTTATAGATCAAAAGGCAGGTAGAGTCAAAATAGTAAGCTCGGATTTTACGTATGTTTGTTCTGTTAACTGTACATGTATACCTTGCTTGTGGCTGAAGTGTTCTTTTGCGACCTTAACGTGTCATGACGTATTTTTCAATTATCAAGTCTGACGCAAAATTATTTTTTTTTTAAATTAATCACGTGTCTTGTTCCTTCCTCCTACGTTACGATCGAGTGACCAGCCGTCCTATTCTTTATTTGTCTTCTCAGAAACTACACGGCGTAATTCTTTTCATAATATAAATACAAACCTCGAATCTTCAGGAACTGCTGTGGATCCACTGTCCTGGTTATGCAGGGGTACTCGGCAGTGACAGAGCTGACAGACTAGCTTCAAGACATAGCGGGGACACTGGACATGAATAAGGGAGAGATACTAAGGACAAATGATGATCGCCTGTTAGAGAACGACGCTGCAGTAGATGAATCAACAAGAATGAGATTGCTGGAATTTGGAATCAAACGTGAGACCAGCCAAACGTGAGACCAGCCAAACGTGAGACCAGCCAAACGTGAGACCAGCCAAACGTGAGACCAGCCAAACGTGAGACCAGCCAAACGTGAGACCAGCCAAACGTGAGACCAGCCAAACGTGAGACCAGCCAAACGTGAGACCAGCCAAACGTGAGACCAGCCAAACGTGAGACCAGCCAAACGTGAGACCAGCCAAACGTGTGACCAGCCAAACATGAGACCAGCCAAACGTGAGACCAGCCAAACGTGAGACCAGCCGAGATGAACATACGAGAGATGCATGCATCTGGCGGTGTTTACTATCAGAGCTCAACAGGAAGGAGTGTTCACACTCTTCGACAGTTGCTGAGGTAGACTGCGTACCTATGGGTTTCCACAGAGTGCTGTGTTGTCGATTTTGGTCAACAATAACTTTAAGTTCTTTCAGAATGATTTTATTGACAGTTTCCGATTGGCATAGTTGTTAGAACGCTGGAATCTCGCGGCGAAGGTGCCAGGTTCGAAACACGATGACGTCAGTGTCGTGAGAAATTCTAATCCACATATATAAATTATAAAGTAAATGTAAAGCCTAACGCATTAATTCAATAAAAGGAAAGAGGAATGGTAAAAGAACAGTGCTGTCACAATGGCGTACAAAAATCCCCCTTTTCCTACTTCGTCTGCATAATTGTAACGCTTTCACGTTTGATAGTAAAGCCTACAGCAGCATACACGCGTTTCTAAAAATAAAACTGGTACTGTGTTTCTTAGAAAACCTTGAGATACGCACACTGCTTAATGACCTAGATTAATACTAGCATTAATGTCATTATATACACTGCGTAATGAAAAGACAGACGGACTTAGAAGAGAGAGATAGAGAGATGAACGGAGGAACGCATGCAATACTACCACAGTCTCGCGATGAAAAAGTGAACGCGAAAGGCATGAAGCACTAACTTTTTTTCAAATAGACAGTGATAAAAAAACACTACCAATACGAGGTTAGGTTTTAAAAAACATGTTTAATGCTTATTAGGAAACATGACACAATACTGTTTTGCGTTTGAAATCCTGACAGTACAGAAGACACCCCATCGTATCGAAAGGAACGGGTGGTAGAAGAAAATACATATTTTGAACGCAGCCACTTAGCTCCATTAAATTTATATATTTGGGTTCCTTAGGACTTGCTGACAAAGAATATGTTAAGTGTTACGCAAATAGTCTAGGAATTAACAAATTATAGCCAAAATAAAATAGTGAGGTTGTCTGACAGCACCAGATCATATTTGCTCAGTGGCATGTTTTAAAACCACTATTTTACGGGAAATAGGCCAACTAGTTAAATCCGATTTGATTGGCTAGAATAATATGTAAGACGAAACATGATTAGTCGATTGCAGATACTATTTTTGGTTGTTAAGGGAAACGGTAGGAAGGGTACTTTATTATTGGCCCAAGGCAAGGTGGGAAAAAACATTGAAAAAGGCCGGAACTAGATTGGTAGAAAGGTTTAGCATATAGGGCAGAATTAATAAGGAGCTTACATGTGAGAAAAGATGGGGACCATGAGAAAATAGGTACCATCATCCAAAAGGTGGCTCACAATTATTATTGGCCCAAGGCAAGGTGGGACATTGAGAATTTTGTAGAAAGGTTTAGCATAGCACATGAGGGAACACCCACAAGTGGGAACAGTGATCAGGACCTCCACACGCCACGGGGCAAACGTAGGCCTGACACGGAAATGAAAAATAGATTTAATAAAGTGGACCAAGTGGATTGGGAAGCCATTTTTCACGGACAAGCTTCAATTAACTGTTTTACAATGGCCACTATGCGGCGAGTGCAAAAAGATGTCTTACCCCAGGATAAGCCGAAAATCCCTCAATCGGACTTATGTAAACTGGAGGAAGAAGATGTAGAGAGGAAATCTCTCATCAAGAATTCTAAGTGGGGAGAAAGCCGAAAGAAAAGAATTGGTAGCGGTCGTTTTGTGCATGATAATTCTGGAAAGAAAAAATCATCACTATAGAGCTTCGAGTGGAAGAGACCATACCGGTGCATGGACAAATAGGTCCACAAAATTAAAGGTCCATATGTAGCTCTGTTAAGAACGTGGACTGATGAAAAGGCAGAGGAAAATATTACATCCTCATACCAATATGTGAATGAGCTGACCGCTCGTTAAAAACTGGCTGGAAACTTGCCAATGAAAATTTGAGACAAGCCAGGAAAAAACATGCTGCCTATTACAACAGGAAAGCTGAAGACAGAGATTTGGCTGTGGGAGAGAAGGTACTGCTTCTTCTACCCGGTAGTCAGAATAAGTTACAAATTGGATGGCAAGGTCCATATACAGTTCTAGAGAAGGTGTCTAGAACCAATTATAAGATAGATAAGAAGGGGAAAGAAAAAGTCTATCATGTGAATCTCCTGAAGAAATATTTGGAAAGAGAAAATCAGGAAGAGACACACTTGTTGACCTTGTCCATTGCAATGGAGATGAAAAAGGAACCACTTTCATCATTTGAATATCCATTACATCCCTGTGAGACAGCGGCACAGGTGAAAATCAGTACACATTTAACGAAAAATCAGAAGGAGAGAGTGCAACAGGTTCTAGATAATCATACAGAGGTGTTAACGGACCGACCGGGGCATACAAACCTATTGGAATACGATATGAAGCTGATAGACCCCACACCTGTCTGTATGAAAGCCTATTCGATTCCTTTTTCTAAGGAGAAAGCCTTGAAGGAAGAGATAGACTATTTGTTGAAGAAGGGAATAATTTCACACAGTGAATCTTCGTATAGTTCCAGTGTGGTGCTCTTAAGGAAACCCTCTGGAGAACATAGACTCTGTATAGATTACAGGAGACTGAATGCTATCACAGAAGGTCAGGTGGATCCATTGCCGGATACAAATCAGTTGTTTGCCAAGCTAAATAAAGCTAAATATTTCTCAAAAGTGGATCTGAGTAAAGGATACTATCAGATTCCAGTAAAGCCTGAGGTTAGACCGTACCTAGCTTTTAGTACCTCAGAGGGACACTATGAGTTTAACAGATTGCCATTTGGATTGAAGAATGCGCCTAGTGTCTTCTCTAGAATGATGAGAAAATTGTTGGATCCTCTGAATAATCCATGAATCACAAATTTCATGGATGATATCCTTATAGCAACAGAAACATTTGAGGAACACATTGACTCGCTGAACATGCTGTTTAATCGACTTAGAGAAGCGAATTTGACAGCCCGACAAACCAAATGTTGCGTTGGATGTAAAGATCTAGAATTCTTGGGACACACAGTCCGTCAGGGAAACATGACCCCTAACCCCAAGAATTTAGAGAAACTAAAGAAAGCCCCGAGACCACAAACCAAGAAAGACGTGAGATCCTTTGTCTCATTATGTGGTTTCTACCAAAAGTATATCAAAAACTTTAATTCCATATGTGCACCGTTAACTGATTTGACACGCAAAGGAAATCCAGATCGAATTACATGGACAGCACAATGTGAATTAGCATACCAGGAATTGAAGGAAAAGCTCACAAGCAAACCTATTTTGAAATTACCTGACTTAAGTCAAGAATTCATTGTGAGAACGGATGCAAGTAATATCGGGTTGGGCGCGACCCTGTTACAGAAATCAGATGCACTGGATGGGGAATTAACCCCAGTGGCATATGCTAGCAGAAAGTTGAATAAAGCTGAAACGAATTACTCAACTAGCGAAAAAGAATGTCTTGCAGTAATATGGGCGATAAAGAAATTCAATATTTATCTATATGGGAAGGCATTCAAGTTGCAAACGGATCACAAACCCTTGTCGTTTCTAGCGCAGGCTAGGCATGAAAATTCGAGGTTACTCAGATGGTCCTTACTTTTGCAGCCATTCCAGTTCAGCATAGAGTATATTTCTGGAAAAACCAACCTGGGAGCGGATTTTCTAAGCCGCCATCCGTGTGATGAAAATCACCGTCAGCCCCATGAATAATATTAAATTTCTCTATGTGTATATAGAATTATATACTGACATATAACGTCTGTTTTAAGTGGGGAGAATTTGTCGTGAGAAATTCTAATCCACATATATAAATTATAAAGTAAATGTAAAGCCTAACGCATTATTTCAATAAAAGGAAAGAGGAATGGTAAAAGAACAGTGCTGTCACAATGGCGTACAAAAATCCCCCTTTTCCTACTTCGTCTGCATAATTGTAACGCTTTCACGTTTGATAGTAAAGCCTACAGCAGCATACACGCGTTTCTAAAAATAAAACTGGTACTGTGTTTCTTAGAAAACCTTGAGATACGCACACTGCTTAATGACCTAGATTAATACTAGCATTAATGTCATTATATACACTGCGTAATGAAAAGACAGACGGACTTAGAAGAGAGAGATAGAGAGATGAACGGAGGAACGCATGCAATACTACCACAGTCTCGCGATGAAAAAGTGAACGCGAAAGGCATGAAGCACTAACTTTTTTTTCAAATAGACAGTGATAAAAAAACACTACCAATACGAGGTTAGGTTTTAAAAAACATGTTTAATGCTTATTAGGAAACATGACACAATACTGTTTTGCGTTTGAAATCCTGACAGTACAGAAGACACCCCATCGTATCGAAAGGAACGGGTGGTAGAAGAAAATACATATTTTGAACGCAGCCACTTAGCTCCATTAAATTTATATATTTGGGTTCCTTAGGACTTGCTGACAAAGAATATGTTAAGTGTTATGCAAATAGTCTAGGAATTAACAAATTATAGCCAAAATAAAATAGTGAGGTTGTCTGACAGCACCAGATCATATTTGCTCAGTGGCATGTTTTAAAACCACTATTTTACGGGAAATAGGCCAACAAGTTAAATCCGATTTGATTGGCTAGAATAATATGTAAGACGAAACATGATTAGTCGATTGCAGATACTATTTTTGGTTGTTAAGGGAAACGGTAGGAAGGGTACTTTTTTTCAAATGCTTTTGTAAACATGGTCTTATTGGCTAGACCATTTGATATAGCCAATTAGGAGCGTCAGTTTAGGGCCACATTTTGAAAATAAACTTACTGAGAAGCAAGTGCGTTGAGATCCAGCTCATATATTACTAATAAAAGCCTGGGACAGAGGCAGATCGGAATTGTGCCATAACTCATCGCCAGTCAACGTATTTGTTTAATATTTCCTTGAAATTGTGGTAAGCTAGACATTTGATATCTTTTTGATGAAAATTGAATGTGAATTGATAATGTATGTCTGTATGTGTGTGGTTCAGTAATAAACAAGAGGCAAAACCTAGATATTGCTCCACCCTGAACAAAACTTGTCGAAGAGGAGTGAAACTGCATGGGATTGCCAAATAGTACTATGACACCTATCTTATTGAATAGAAGGAAATAATGCTGGAATTGCAGAGGCGTTGTAACCATTAGGGAGAGGAATACTGGTGTATACTGTTACATGAGAAGCTAGCAGTTGGCCTACCGCGCTGAACTCTGTGTTTGTTATGTATTGTGCTTCAGTGTGGAAATAGATTATAAATTAGTTCTGAAGTAGGAGGTACACCCTTCTTGTTTCAGGGACAGTGGTACTAACATATTAAAGCAGCACCTGGTCTGAGTTTTGCTGAATCCAGAGGCTGGTAGCATACTCCTTGGTCAATATATCGACCAGTGTTGGTTCTCAAGAACACGGCGAAGCAAGCGAGCAGTGGAGACTGTTTCCTGCCGCCCACACAGAAGTTAAGAGTTCGTGGCCAGAGCAGCTCAATCTTGTGTATACCCCCTCTAAAAGTGACTTTACCTTAAATCAAGAGGGACATTATTTGTTTCAAATAAAAAGAAACTGTGAACCTTTCCAATATTATTTCCACGAGAAACAAACACCTGAAGTCATGATGACACACAACCACCTAGCTTGAAAAGCCAGTATTACCTCATAGTACTACAGCACAACTTACACACAAATTGCAATAATAATATATGGTAATACAAAGATCCTATCTATAAATTGTGTACATACAACTTGTGATTACATTTGATTGTGATTCCTGGTTCACTTTGTAGTTGAATCAGGATATTTAATATTTGAAGGAATTAATACATATTTTTAAAAGTTACCCTTGACTTATTAAGATAGCCTTATAGAGTGTTCTATGTATGTGAGTGTCACAGTGTTGTAAAGTATTGTGGATTAAATCAAATTGTTTATCTGTCTGTTGTTGTTGTGACTTACACTTCATCATTATCATAACCCTAGACATTCAACGTAGTTATCACAATATTCCAGAATAAGTCTGACTGAGGCCTAAATGTAGTAGCAAAGTAAGGTCATCTGTAATACACCACACTCATTAGATACAGATACCTTCACAGCTGACCTCAGTCAGTACACTAAGTCCCCTATAAATATTTATAATATCCCACTTTACCACAGTCAGCTCTAGTCTATTCAGCTGTAAATGGATACCTGAATCCGTTCTTGGGTTAAGGAAACTAAAGGCAGCAAGGAAGGGAACTTGTCACCCCGATCTCCCGAAAATGGACCTATTATGGTGAAATCTCTCACACTTCCCTCTACCTATGGCAGTATTTGCAATTGGACTTCCTTTTTATTGTTACCTTTTTTTATTATCTATTTTCTTGAAACACATTAACCATAATTCTATTTCGCCTGTGCTTAAGCTTTTGTTTTAATCATTCTTCTGATGTCAGTTCTAAATGCCCATCAGTCGCATCCTGGCAGAGATATCCGGACTTTACATATAAGGATCTTGTTCTTAATTGAAGGCTTAATTTCCTATTACGCCGGGTTTTATTGAACAATGACACTAGTATACTTGGTCTAATCCTTGGATCATTTCCCCATTCTCTTTGCCCGAACAATAATGGATGATAGAATCAGCTACGTAATCCGTCATCTCTCTCTCTCTCTCTCTCTCTCTCTCGCTCTCTCTCTCTCTCTCTTTCTCTCTCTCTCTCTCTTGCTGTGGAATAATCTTCCACCAGACCTAAAAACACGCTTAGTCCATATTCATTCAATCACAGACTTTTCAAATATATCATGAGTGCAGATTATATGCCACCCTAACTTAGTTATGTTCCTAAATAATTATATTACATCATGTGTAGGTTTTAAAGATAATGTTATCCTGTTCAGTATTAATTATGTTCTGTTAATGTGTGTAACTGTTATTGTGCTGTTACAATGTTGGGATTTTACTTTATTGTATTTTAATTAGTAATTTTATTATTTAAGTAATATTTAAGATACATGTGAGAATAAATGGATTCAGTATGGAAGACGAGAGAAAGGAAGGGCAGAATGTTAGACGGGCCTGCGTGCCCAATTCTAAATCCTTTGAAAAATAAAGTTCGTTCGTTCGTTCATCCGTCTCTTTCTCTCTCCAGATCTGCATGACAGGCTGTCTGACGGGCCTAATTCTCACACCTTTGAAAAAAAAGCTCGTTCTTGTTAAGTAACTTACTTTTTCGTTCCAATATTACGATGAAGCGCAGTGTTGTCTGACCCTGACAGTTTATGTTTGCTAATTTTCTCTCAAGATGGACTGACGTACAGATTCACACAACATGGATTAAGGGAATAAACCAGACCACGACGATCGAAGGTTTAATCTACAAAATAAAATACAACAGAACAAACTATGTATAGATTATTTCAAGCTTCACTTTCTGACATCACACGTCCGGCATCTTCTGTCATGACCCATGTCATTTATTCTGCCCAAATTTCAATTGTCGGGTCCGTATTAATGTAAACTGCAGATATAATTGAGCATGTTATGAGAGGAGGAAATCTGGATTATATCGTAACAACAGGTAAGGTTGGAGGAAACCGACAGAGAAAGACAAAGAGAGCAAATACTGGACAGTTTGACGTCATGGCATGGACAGAAGTCAATAGCATAATTGATAACTTGTACTGGAGATAGAAAATTGTGGAGGTACTGTACTCGAAGAAGAAGAAGAAGAAAAAGAAGAAGAAGAAGCAGATATTATATCACTGCGAGTGATGTATCTATTTATCCCTCACGGATTCCCGAGAGGCCTACCTGCCTCGGAATTACACAAATCTTGGATAATACGAATGGTGAACACATCAAAATGGACGCCTTGTCTTTCTACAGGCCCGATCAACCTATAATCTCTAACTGACGCCACACTTTCACTCTGACGTCATCCTTAACAACGCATATTTTAATGCTTTCATAAAGTCTGCACAACGATAATCGAAGGAACCCTCTATCGGGAAAACCCAAAGTATTCAATGATGGTGCGCAGCTCTTATCACGTAGTAAGAAGCTAAAATGTTCGTATTTGAGCCTTTCTTCTTCTTCTTCTGTGTTCGTCCTGAACAGGACGTTGGTTGCGTTGTGTCGCCGTTTACAGCAAAGCTGCGATATCTGCGCCTTTCGGCCCGGCACATCCGACTTCAGCACGGCATTTTTTAGGACAGGGTTTGCCTTCCCACTTCGATCCATACTCTCTCAGCCAGACTGCAGTGATGCAGCCTGTTTCCAGGACCACCACTTGGAGGTGGAGTAGGGTCTTAGTCAGCTCTGGTTCGCTGACCCTGACTCAAGCAGTCAGCTATGGGTCGCTGACTGCATTCCACTTTTGAGTATTTGAGCTAAGTATGTCGCTGTGAGCTCGTGTTGTTGTAGGATTTCTGTGATTTTGTCTATCCATCTTTTTGGTGGTTTCCAACGAGCCCAGAAACGAGATCTTCTACTGTAGGTGAGTAGTGGTAATTTATCGAACTTTATTCTCAATTTTCTGTCTCTATATACTTTACTTGATGCATGATGTAGTTCGTATAATTTTACTGATGTCAACGCCTGTTAATGCTCCGCCTGCAAACTAGCGCAGTACCCATTACCCTTGTCAGTATGTATGCTCCTACTCTGTACTCTTCCTCAAAAGCTAAAGACGAGTTCTACGAGAATCTAGCAGCAGTCATCAAATGCACACCTTCGCAAGAACAGCTTGTTCTCCTTGGTGACTTTAACGCTAGAGTGGGTGCCGATAATGTTTCATGGCCTTCATGTCTGGGCAGGTTTGGTAATGGCAAAATGAATGAAAATGGACAACAGCTGTTGGCGCTGTGTGTCCATCATGACCTCTGCATGACCAACACATACTTTCAAACAAAACCCCAAGATAAGGTGTCATGGAGTGTCACATAAATATCGGGTCGATCTCTTCTCCTCTCCGGCAGTATTTAGTTACTTTTTTGTAACTCGCAATTTCCGTGGTCAGCCCATTTTTTTTCTCCGCTATCAAGCAGATAGTAGCTATTTTCTTATAAATTTTACACCCCCTTCAGTGATAATTGATCATGTTTGCTTTGCGCTTCTCGGCTTTGCTAAGATTAAGACACAGATAACACCAAGATAGACCCGGCCAATTTTGGTATAGGAACGCGTGTCATGTTTACCCAGGAGTGCCCCGCTATAAATTATCGACCTGTCGGCAAGCACTCAGCGGAGACAAATCTAAAGTTGATTTCATCATTTTGGATGTACTACAACAGTATGTCTCAGACAGTTTCTTAAATACATGTAAACATGGCTAAATAATAATAAGAGGAAATTCGCTGAATTAACTCAGCCGAGGGCTTGAACGAGCTAACGAATTATAAGATTACATAATCCTTCACAAAAGTTGACGGTAGATACTAGAGTTAACGTGCTCAGCCAATGCCTCATTGTTCTCGCTTTCTAAATATCTTGTGAACATTATCTTGAGGTAGAAGCATCATTATCCTTCTATCTACAACTCTGCCAACAGTAATCTTGAGCAGAAGTAGACACCTTTAAAGGCCAACATTAGTAACTATTGAGTTTTGGCCACTGTTGGACCACTACTGCAGAGCTAAGAGGAGGCAAACCGTGACATGGAGACACCCACGATCCAAGCACTGGCACCAACTGGATCTGATTCTCGTCAGAAGGATACGTCTCAGGTCTGTGCTCTCCACACGCTCGTACCATAGTGCAGACTGTGATACAGATCACTCCTTGGTTTGCTGCAAAATCAGAGCACGCTGCAAAATAAGAGCCCAACCAAGAAGACTCCATCGTGTCAGACATGAAGGGAAACCCCGCATCGATACCAGCAAGATGTCAGACCCTATCATGATCGCTCAATTTACTGCGACCTTCAAGAAAGTGCTCAGTAGCCCACATTAATAACACATAAGGAAGGGAAACCCGAGACCCGTAAACAGTAAATAAATATTAGACAAACATAAAGGTATGTTTTCAGGCACTCGTAAGAAATAAAGAAGTAGAACACCAGACAACAGAAAAACAACAGACGTGAGTGGCTTACCCAGGATTCGAACCCCGGACCTTCCGTACGACAACACCGCCTAGCTATAGGATAGTGTGATTCGCTTGTATATAATGCTGTAACTAAAAATATGGACTCTTGGTCCTATGAATATATTGTTAATATAGAGTTCCTGTAGGTGTATTCACAGACTAAAACTTTAATAGTTGCTAGTGATTGTCATTTGTTATGAGGAGCTGTTGTTTACATCAAGCCCTATATACTTCAATGTTATTTTGATATGAACTAGTTTCTTAGGATGAAATGTCAGAGGTCCCAGCTGATAACATGTCACCTGGGATTCTTCGTAGGTCGAATATAAGTCAGTATATCAATGTAGAGACAATGTAGATCAACACCCACACGTAAGCTCCTTCAGGCTATCAGCTGACAGCTTAAACTTTATAATGGAGACTTTACACCCACTCATCAGGTTTCTTGTCATCGGATGGTAACATGAAATAAAACTCTGCAATAAAAAAGACACCCTGGCCTTTTCAACCTGATCACAACTTCTTATCCCTATATATACATGACAGTATGGGGTCAGCCTCTTGTGCATTCATGTGCATCAGCCCCTAATTTATGACTCACACCCTTCTGTGACCACACCACAGGTCCCTATGGCAGATACGCCACTGTACTTTTACATAGTTTGCTTCAATGCAATAACGTGGAGTAACCACATCTCCTTTTATATGATTTTTTTCTTTTCTTTTCTAACTTATAAACGCTCTAAGCATGTTGAAAAGTGTTCATAGAACACAGAGGCTTCCTAACATTTCCAATACAAAATATTAATACAAAATCTTAATAATATGCAACAGTCAAATACAGTTCAATATGAGGACTCAATAATGTTTGCTTCCGGCATGTCCTTCACTTTTCCACAGCAGTATCTGACTTTTTCAGTTTTAATCAAGCATGTAAATACATAAAGCATTCTTACCACTAGTTCAAAGAAATATGTCACAAATAACGTTGACTGGCAAAGAATATGGCCTCAGTTTTGTTCTGCCCCGTCCAGATAGTGAATTAGTATTTCATTTTACAAGTTATCACATCTGATCTCAACGTAGTTGTTTGAAGAAAATTTTCTAGTCAAATGACCACGAGACCACTATGCCTTTTGCCAATATCTATTAGAGCCGACCAATGAAAGCAGGCACTACTACAACTTTTTGAATTTAGTTTGAAAAAACAAAACAATTCCAAACAAACTATGTGCCTCGTAGTCCATTGGTCAGTCTGCGTTAGTTATGCCAATAGAAAAACATGTTTCGTTTTAGTTACATTTTTCCTATCTCTCCCCTTTTACTCCTATACTCTTATACCAACTAATAGAATTTGAATTGCTACAATGCCTCTTTTTTAAACTAGCGTCCCCAATAACGTTATGTGTAAAGAGCAAGAACAACAGTCTGTCCGGTCAAGCGTTCGGAGACATTTAGTATTTTCTCAATAATTTGGCTAATACTTGAACTACCATATTTTTTAAAACATATTTTTGCTCAGGGGACTCTAAGCTATATTTAGCGAGATTTGATAACACTTGCTTGGTTGTAGCGCAACACACACCCACATCGCACACACACACACACACACCAGCGCAAGGACAGCACGGCGGTCTTTCTTTGAAGTTTGAAGACGGGAAATGTGAATTACGGTTAAGCTAGAATATATTACGGAAGAATGAGGAAATAGCTATATAGGAATGTATGGCGGACTTTAAAAGTTTGCATTTACTGGAAATTAAATTATTAACTACAAGAGAACGCCTGGTTGGAATACAATTAAATAAAAATAATTCAACAAAGGAGATAGACTAGGAATTATATCCAAAAGGATATTATTCAAATATAAATAGTTTTAAAGATAATTAATATTTTTCACCTTCATCACATCTGCTAAAAGTTAGCTAATAATCTTTAAAAATTTATTATAACTGCATACCTGAACGGATTTAAATATAAATTAGATAGAATGGAAGCCTCATATGGGGAAAAGGAAATGATACCTAGGAAGGAAGGAAGGATATAAGTGTGTAGTGAACAGAAGAAAAAAACAAGTACAGGAAAAGCACAGATCGCCTCAAATCGCCTCAAACCGAGAGATTAAACGAAAATCTTTTGGGATTTTTAGAGGTGCTTTCTCGTACGGGCGAGAGACTGAAATATAAGGACAGAGCGGCGCATTGGAAATCACACACACCAAATCCTGAAGCCAGAGTGAGAAACTGGAAGACAGTATCTGCAAGAAAAGTTATTTTTTCACGCTGCATGCAGGGCAGATTAACTTCAACCAAAACAGTCTCACCGTGAGCTTATAAATCCTAAGAGGGTATGTAAGTTTATTAAAGATTTATGTATTACTAATGTCATTTTATTTCAGATTTTATTTCTGATTGATTGTATCAGATATAATAAAAAAGGGAATGACGCTAACCAGAGATAACCTTCACCGGCATTGTCAGGAAGCATAACCATTAATTGGTTAGCCAAATATATCATGGCTAATTCTTGCCTGGAAGCTTACGACATACCAGCAAGTACATAAGTGACTTGACATCCATAAGTGGAAGGCAAAGGTTATATCGTACCCATGTATCATAACATGTGATTTATTCATGTATTTTGTTAATTCTGCACAGTATACATTATCTTATCATGCTATCTCTGTAACATACTACCATGATTCATACATTTATATACAAATACTGAAGACATGGTCGCATCATGAACAGCAGTGGGTGGTGAGATTGTTGGAATACCATGGCCACCTATTACCTTTTGTTCCAGGTTTTATGATCAATGTTTAGGATCATTCCTGATCGAGAAACTAAAGACTTGAGGATCGTTGATCCAGCTAACTGAAGCCTAGAGGTCCACCAATCTTCAACACCTTAGTCCCCCGTAGTTATAGGGCGGGCTGAAGGAAATTCTTCCGTATTCAAGTGTGTCTCAGGAACCTCGAGCAGACGTGGCTAATAACATAAGATGAGTTATATGTGTATCCATCCAACAAACACTGTGAGCAGTTTCTAAAACGACTGTCTAATGATGACAACTAGATGGCAAGAGATAATGTGACAATTTTTTTTTCAGTGGAAGATAAATCCAAGACTTTTTCTATTACTTATTTTAATTTATAACTATAAATAATCATTCATTTTACCATCTTCCAACACCCATTTCTCATTACAAGAATATACAGATGTACATAATAAATTGGGAAATTGTACTTATTAGACTTGTTAAATTTTTAACTGTTAAATTTTGAGTTACCTTTTCAAATTTAATTATATTATCACATAGGGTTACTATAGCGAAAGTAGCAACTTATACTTCTGAAGCCTAAATCTATTGTCCAGCTCAGAGTATTCACAGCTGTAACTCATTTGTGATACCAGTGTACTTCTCGGGCACTGGAACTTCATACTTTCTGGAGAGAGATTCTATTTCTGCTCTACCACTATTATTATTCTAGGAAAACCTTTCTCTACATTGGGGGCTCTTTCGCGGGATATTATTTTGTATCCTGAGCCACTATCTATGTATTCTTCTATCTTGAGCCACAAATAGTTTGTAAAAATAAATTTTTTTGAAAAAATTATAAAACATTTTTCGTAATAGTAGTACCATTGAGTACGAAGTAAACAGGAAACGCTCACAAGGTTTTAAGGATTTGTCTTGTTCAAAGTAATTAATTGATTTTAATTAAGTTAGTTGGTTAGTGAAGATAAAATTATATACCCCCTGGTAAGTAAGCATCATGGCTGAATTGGTGAAGTTTAGAGCTGCGATTATGCAAGAAGGAAAAGACTTGGGTATGACAGGAGATGCTCTAATTCGGCATATCACAACTGAAGTGGATAAATATTTAGATAGAGAGACTGAAAGAATGGAAGCTGAAGCAGAGAGAGAAGCCAAAAGAATGGAAGCAGAAGGTAAGAAATTAGAAGCAGAAAGAGAAGAGAAGGGACTAATGTTGGAAGCTGAAGCTGAAGAAAGAAGGTTACAAAGAGCTCATGAGTTAAGTTTAAAGGAACTTGAACTCCAGGGAGCAGCTAGCAATCATGGTGCTAGCTAACCTCACTCTGAGAGTAGCTTCAACCACAGCACGGCAAATGGAGCCATGAGTTTCCACCTGGATCCATTTATTGAGAAGGAGGACGCCATTGAGTCGAACCTGGATAGATATGAGAGATTGACCTCTACCTATGGATTGGAAAAGGAAAAATGGAGCCTTAAACTATCTCAGGGGTTGAGGGGAGTTTCATACGATGTTTATTTAAAACTCTCAAAAGAAGACCAGGAAGATTATGAAATCTTAAAACAAGCTTTATTGGTCAGGTACGAAAAGAATTCTGAATCTTATAGAAAGAGATTCCGAACTGCTAAGCTACTTCCAGGAGAAAACTATCACCAGTTTTCTGCCAGATTGGAAACTTATCTGACAAAATGGATTAGCTTAGGAAAATGTCAAGATATAAAAGAAATGGTCATGATGGAACAACTGAGAGAATCCATGCCTCAAGAAATGAGAAAATTTCTTATGGAGCAAGGAGCAGAGAGATTGGAAGATATTTTAACCATGGCTGAAAGATGTCAAGCAGCTCAGTCAGAAGTATCAGGAAATAAGAAGAAGCAGGGTGAGAACTTCAAACCTTCACAAAACTTTACCAACTATGAACATAGGGACAATTCCAACAAGAACAAACACAGAACTGATTATAAAGACAAAAACCCTCTAGGATCAGATAATAGATCTTCAAGAAATGAAGGACAGTGGTGTAAATCTTGCCAAATGAGTAACCACAATACTGCAGAATGCAGACGGAAAAACCCTCCTTATCACGCTGCATGTCTTACAACAGGGAACAAGGGAAGGAAGGAACTGGCAGTTAGTCAGAAGGACCTCCATCATCCCCCTGTCTGTGAGGAAGTGACATGTAATGGCACTAAAATTCAGTGCTTATATGATTCCGGATTGGAATTCGACTCAGTCGTGAGTGCAACCCTAGTGCACCCTGATCAACTTACCGCAGAAACAGTGGACATACAAGGGGCAATGCAGGGAACCGTCACCATGACACTTCCCATAGCAAGGATCAACGTGAGAACTCGCTATGTGGAAGGAGTGGTAAGAGCAGCAGTGAGTGATTATCCTATATACCCGCTGGTAATAGGATGTAAATATGTCTTTTTGGGTGACCCAATAAAACCTGTTGTCATGGCAGCAAACCATACCAGGTCGAGCACCAAAAAGGAGGAGGGAAATCCAATAAACATTCATCCTATAAAGATGAAAAAGGCTCAAACAGCAGACAGCACATTGAAGCATTGTTTTGGCAAATTGCCAAAGGCCCATAACCCTCCAGAGAAAGGAGACTTCTACATGGAAAATGGCCTACTCTACAGACAAGCTGGAAAAGGACCTAAAAGGCATGGACAGCTGGTAGGGCAAAAATTCTACAGGGAGGAAATTATGGAGCAAGAGCATGCTACATCAAGCAGGGGTCACAGAGGAAAAGGGGCCACTGGTCAAAAGATAGCATTGCGATATTACTGGCCAGGAATAATTGAAGACATAAGTTGGTATATGAAATCCTGTTCAGAATGTAACCAGGTAAACTCAATCAGAAGTGTAGACCAGTTACAGGACCTAGGGAAGCATTGTTGCGGACGTAGGCCCATTAAGAAAACACACAAGAGAAAACAACAGGTAGATGCAGTGATAAGGAGAAAACAAAATCACAACAAGTCTACTGTTACACCAGTAACCATGGCAACTCTGAGTATTGTACAGAGAGGGGACGTAAGACATCCCACCCCGATTAGATATTTGTCGGAACACCATGGCCTAGATCATCTGGAACCTTTTGTTAGTCAGCAACCAGTATTAATTAAAAAAGCTGTGGAAACAAACCAGAACCATAGGAGGTAGGAACCAGGGCTGTACCAGACAATTGATGGAGACAGGCCCCACTTCGGTATACTGCCCTTTACAATAGAAATAGGTGTGGGTCCGGCAACGTTGTTGTTTGGCCGTCCCCATACACGGTCCACTGGAAGCATTGTTGCGGACATGGACTGAACAATAGCAAGCATAAGCACACAAGGATGAGATTGACTATTTCTTAAAAAAGAAAATTATTTCAAAGTCTGAATCTCCCTACAGCTCACGTGTGGTGCTATTAAGGAAGCCTAGTGGTGAACACAGGTTATGCATTGATTATAGGAAACTAAATGCTATCACTGAATCTCAGGTAGACCCATTACCTGACACCAATCAGTTGTTTGCTACATTGAGTAATGCTCGGTATTTTTCAAAAGTAGATCTAAGCAAGGGATACTACCAAAAACCAGTGAAACCAGAAGTTAGGAAACTGTTAGCCTTTAGTACACCGGATGGACATTACGAATTCAATGTACTGCCATTTGGTTTAAAGAATGTTCCAAGTATCTTCACCAGAATGATGAGGAAATTGTTGGAACCATTACAAAATCCTCATATCACCAACTTCATGGATGATATTCTGATTGCTACCACTACATTCGAGGA
Source organism: Oreohelix idahoensis (assembly GCA_024509875.1). NCBI lineage: Eukaryota > Metazoa > Mollusca > Gastropoda > Stylommatophora > Oreohelicidae > Oreohelix > Oreohelix idahoensis. Next base: position 841,692 of record JAMPIV010018375.1, on the reverse strand, counting down.
ACACATGGTAGAACTCTCCATGTTGTTAGGTAGATTGAAAGAAACGGGATTGACAGCACGCCCAACTAAGTGTCATATTGGATGTGAGACATTGGAATTTTTAGGTCACACTATCTCTACGGGGCAAATGTCTCCTGACCCAAAGAATGTAGAGAAAATGAGAAAAGCACCAAGACCACAAACTAAGAAGGATGTAAGATCCTTTGTGTCACTGTGCGGGTTTTATCAGAAATATATACCCCATTTTAACTCATTATGCGCGCCATTAACCGACTTAACCAAAAAAGGCCAGCCGAATAAAGTACAATGGACCGCGGAGTGTGAACAGGCTTATACAGAGTTGAAAAATAAGCTGACAAATAAACCTATACTTGCCCTTCCTGATCTCACACAAGAATTCGTACTAAGAACGGATGCTAGCAATGTAGGCATCGGAGCAACATTACTACAGCGGGCAGACACACCGCCACATATGCTTCTACCAGTAGCTTTTGCCAGTAGAAATTTAAATGCAGCTGAAAGAAATTATTCTACCGTTGAACGTGAATGCCTCGCTTTGGTCTGGTCGATCAACAAATTCGCCCCTTTTCTTTACGGGAAACACTTCATTGTGGAAAGTGTCACCAGCCTTTGATGTTTTTAGCAGTGTCTAAAAAATTAAATTCACGACTTTTAAGGTGGAGTTTACTGTTATCTCCATATTCGTTCAATGTGAGATACATTCCAGGACGGGACAATCTTGGACCCGATTTTTTAAGTCGTCATCCTATCGAAGCAGATACAGAGAAACGGAAAATTAAGGAGGAACTGCAGCATGTGTTACCAAAAAGTTAACCGTGCATGCACTGTTTTAAAGAAGAGGGCTCTGTAGCGAGATTTGATAACACTTGCTTGGTTGTAGCGCGACACACACCCACAGCGCGCACACACACACACACACCAGCGCAAGGACAGCGCAGCGGTCTTTCTTTGAAGTTTGAAGACGGGAAATGAGAATTACGGTTAAGCTAGACAATATTACGGAAGAATGAAGAAATAGCTATATAGGAATGTATGGCGGACTTTAAAAGTTTGCATTTACTGGACATTAAATTATTAACTTTAAGAGAACGCCTGGTTGGAATACAATTAAATAAAAATAATTCAACAAAGGAGATAGACTATGAATTATATCCAAAAGGATATTATTCAAATATAAATAATTTTAAAGATAATTAATATTTTTCACCTTCATCACATCTGCTAAAAGTTAGCTAATAATCTTTAAAAATTTATTATAACTGCATACCTGAACGGATTTAAATATAAATTGGATAGAATGGAAGCCTCATATGGGGAAAAAGAAACGATACCTAGGAAGGAAGGAAGGATATAAGTGTGTAGTGAACAGAAGAAAAAAACAAGTACAGGAAAAGCACAGATCGCCTCAAATCGCCTCAAACCGAGAGATTAAACGAAAATCTTTTGGGATTTTTAGAGGTGCTTTCTCGTACGGGCGAGAGACTGAAATATAAGGACAGAGCGGCGCATTGGAAATCACACACACCAAATCCAGAAGCCAGAGTGAGAAACTGGAAGACAGTATCTGCAAGAAAAGTTATTTTTTCACGCTGCATGCAGGGCAGATTAACTTCAACCAAAACAGTCTCACCGTGAGCTTATAAATCCTAAGAGGGTATGTAAGTTTATTAAAGATATATGTATTACTAATATCATTTTATTTCAGATTTTATTTCTGATTGATTGTATCAGATATAATAAAAACGGGAATGACGCTAACCAGAGATAACCTTCACCGGCATTGTCAGGAAGCATAACCATTAATTGGTTAGCCAAATATATCATGGCTAATTCTTGCCTGGAAGCTTACGACATACCAGCAAGTACATAAGTGACTTGGCATCCATAAGTGGAAGGCAAAGGTTATATCGTACCCATGTATCATAACATGTGATTTATTCATGTATTTTGTTAATTCTGCACAGTATACATTATCTTATCATTGTGGTGAACTTCTAAATACAATATCTAAATTAGAATATAACAGTATAGTGCATAAAGTCAAAGATAGGATAGTACTACAAATTTTCGGCGAGAATCGTAGTCGTCGCCTACGCCTTCAGCGTATTATTTGATAACGCCTTGGCCGAACCAAAAAGGGTACCCTATTTTTCAAATTCGTCCTTGTGACAAACGTACCACTTCCCCAAGTTCAAATGAAGTATTTGCCAAAATACATTGTGTAAGGGAGAGGGACGGATTGATAACCAACGCAAATCACGTCTCACATTGTTTTTTAAAATAAAACTAACTTGCTAGCCTTGCCCTTAGGCGGTTTTCAGAATACGAGGAAAACGTTAGAAAATGTGGACACTACGGTTATGAAAACACGCTTAGCTCTTATTGCGAATGACGTAATTCTAGACGTGTTACGAGAGACTCTCGTAATTAGCTTGAAAGTACATGGAAAAAGAATTGAACAGGAGGTAGTTTAAAAATAAACAACTAACATAGAAAAAAAGATAGAATTTTGAACCAAGCCACTTAGCCCCATAAAAATCATATATTCGTGTACCTGACGACTTGTTGACCAAGAATATGTAGTTAGTTATCTTAATAGTCCATTAAACAATCAAATATTGATAATAATACATAGAGAATCGGAGATACTGTCAGGTCAAGTCATGTCTGCTTAGATTGGATAGCATATTTTTTGGGGGGAAAAATTAGGTGAAAGAAAGGCTAAGATAGTACGATGAAAGGGACTGGATGAAATTTGAAGGAAGCCGAAATATTATTGGCTAACCTAAATATACAAATCTGGTTGGTAATAGTAACACATAGAGGTTTGAGATATTTTTTTAAAAGGTTTCATTCAAAAAAAAAAAAGAGATGCTTGGTCTCATTGGCCAAAGCTTTTTACATGATAGGAAAAGTAGGCTGTTCGCTGCCATTTTTTCAAAAATATTCACAGGAGCAAGCAGCGATGAGCAGACTTGTGCTTTGTTTTAAAAATAACTAACAACAGAAAGCAGTCTGAACAGAGGTAGTGATGAAAGTGTGCCATATTCTATTGCCTAATTCATCGTTACTTGTTTATATTTCCTTGATATGTGGTAAGATTGATTTTATTGACTTTTTAATTAAAAAAGGTTGTGTGAAAAAAGAAAAGGCCATGTAAAAGATTGTAATTAAATGGTTCCATGGCAGACTTAGGCATGGCCTAGATGTTGATCCGTCATATAAGGGACTATATAAGAAGTTTAAAACTACAGGACTATATATATGATGGTCATACAGGAACATTACGCCTATCTTATTGCATGGAAAAGATTACTGCAGGAATGACAGAGGCGTAGCATCCATTAGGGAAGAGAAAAGAAAACTGGTACCATTTGTTCCATCAAAGTGGAGAAGCAGGGTTGTCAGAGAGAGCTGACCATGTTCTTTTGTATTGAATGTACGTTTACATGTAAATTAGGAGGAATTAGTTTGATATTAAGACAGAACCATAACTTGCATTGACAGGGGTTCCTGCTGGCACTTGTCTGGTGCTGGTTCTCGATGATAGAGAAATTCAGCACGATTTCTAAGAGTCTCTGGTACCTGCTGGTATTAGAGAAGTTCAAGACCAGAGGAGACTGAAGTGTTTGGCCAAACCAACTACAACTGCTGTGATTCCAGGATCCAGATAAGTGCAATATCTGGCCTGGGACAACTTATCATGACTAAAAAAAAATCTCCTGTATAGACAAAAACGTTCCTCCAAAAGACTCACATAAACAATTCTAGTGAAACAAAAGAACGGTGGGATGATGTAAATCCTCACCCTGCCTCTCAGTACCAGTAGTTAAATAGAGTGATTAACATCAACTTGAAAATTTGTAACAATGTACTATGGACATATTGTCTGTTGTATGTAAATATCTTTATATATATTTGTAAATATATCTATCCATCTAAATTGATTCTCATTGAACTGTAGTCCTGACCAAAACAACTTTAGGCTCAGGACCAATAAAGTTTAACAAAAGAAATTTTAAATATAAAATTTAACAGCTGGAGTAAGTTGAGTTTATCATAGTAATTAGTATATGTTTGTATATGTTTTTGTATTGATATTCTTTAACAACACTCTTACAATACCATAGACACTTTATGTAGCTTTCAGTCACGCTAGTCAATAAAAATATAACTTAGAGTGAGATCGTAGGGTGGTAACAAGAAAGGTACTCTGTAACACAGCTGTCCATTGTTTACCTCAGAGACCTTCACAGTTGATCTCACTCAAGTACAACTATATGCACACCATTCTTCTTAACATCTAAACCCACCACAATCATGCTATCTCTGTAACATACTACCATGATTCATTCATTTATATACAAACACTGAAGACATGGTCGCATCATGAACAGCAGTGGGTGGTGAGATTGTTGGAACACCATGGCCACCTATTACCTTTTGTTCCAGGTTTTATGATCAATGTTTATGATCATTCCTGATCGAGAAACTAAAGACTTGAGGATCGTTGATCCAGCTAACTGAAGCCTAGAGGTCAACCAATCTTCAACATCTTAGTCCCCCGTAGTTTTTGTCTATACAGGAGATTTTTCTTTAGTCATGATAAGTTGTCCCAGGCCAGATATTGCACTTATCTGGATCCTGGAATCACAGCAGTCATTCCGTATTCAAGTGTGTCTCAGGAACCTCGAGCAGACGTGGCTAATAACATAATAATAAATAATAATAAATTCTTTAAGCACCAAACACGGCGCATAAGGCAGAAACCAGTTCTCTCCAGGTTGTACGTTGTGACGCCACTCCTCTTAGCTCTTGCACATTGTTTAATCCCAACGTTCTTCCTTCTCTTATTATTGTTCTTCTGAGTGTTTCTTTTGGTCTTCCTTTTTTCCTCTTACCCTCAGGAACCCAAGTGAGTGCCTGCAATGGTATTCTGTTGTTTTGCATTCGTAGGACATGACCGATATATGACCATCGTCTTTTCCTTATATATTTGGAGACATATTTCTGCCTAGAGTCTTCTCTTATTTGTCGATTAGTCTTGAATTCTTTCCAACTGATGTTCATGCGTTTTCTAAGACATTTGTTCTCGAATGTATTCAGCTTGTTCTCCAATGATTTTGTTATTTTCCAACTCTCACAGCCGTATGTAAACACTGAGATAACATTTGAATTAAACAGACGAAGCTTGGTATGTATATTCAATGATCGTAATTTCCAAATGTTAGATAATCTATTGAAGGCGCCAGCTGCCAAAGCAAATCTAGTATGAATTTCTCTTGTTGTGTCACCATCCTGAATCATTTTACTGCCTAAATAATTGAAACTTTCAACTTTCTGTAATAACATAAGATGAGTAATATGTGTATCCATCCAACAAATACTGTGAGCAGTTTCTAAAACGACTGTCTAATGATGACAACTAGATGGCAAGAGATAATGTGACTGTGGTAAAGTGGGATGTTATAAATATTTATAGGGGACTTAGTGTACTGACTGAGATCAGCTGTGAAGGTATCTGTATCTAATAAGGGTAGTGTATTACAGATGACCTTACTTGCTACCACATATTTATACCTCAGTCAGAATTATTCTGGAATATTGTGATGACTACGTTGAATGTCTAGGGTATGTATATGATGAAGTGTAAGTCACAACAACAACAAACAGATAAACAATTTAATTTATTCCACCACACGTGACAACACTGTGACACTCACACACATGTACCATTCTATAAGACTATCTTAAATGAGTCACTGGTAAATTTTCAAATATCAATATGTATTAAGTACTTTTCATTAATATATATGTGTCCTGATTCAAATACAAAGTGAACCAGGAATCACAATCAATTTTAATTACAAGTTATATGTACAGAATTTATCAATATGAATCTTGTAGTGACATATTTTATTAATCTTTTCCTATGTGTGTCAGTTGTGTAGTAGTAATATGAGGTAATACTGGTTTTGTTTTTTCAAGCTATGTTGTTATTTGTCATCATGACTTCAAGGGTTTGTTTCTGTTGGAACTAGTATTGGAGATGTTCTCAGTTCCGTTCATTAAAACAATTAATTTCCCCTCTTATTTTTATACAATGTCAGTTTAAGATGGGGTTACATAATGTTGAGCTCCGCTCGCCACATAGGCTTATCTTTCGTGATGGCGGCAGGAAAAGACTCCTCTGCTCGATTGCTCCCCTGTGTTCTGGAGACACCTCACTGTTTGCTATATGGACCAAGGAGTATGCTGTCCGCCTCTGGAATTAGCAAAGCTCTGACCAGGTGCTGCTCAATAGCTTTAGGACCACAGTCCCTGAAACAAGAAGGTTGTACCTCCTACTTCATAACTAATTTATAATCCATTTACAGACTGAACACAATACATAACAAACACTGAGTTCAGAGCGGTAGGCCAACTCTCAACTTCATCTGAAATAAATTACACCAGTATATTCCTCCCTAATGATCACTACGCCTCTGCAATTCCAGCATTATTTCTTTCTAGTCAATAAGCTAGGTGTCAGTGTACTGTTTGGCAATTCCATGCAGTTTTACTTTCCTCCGACACCTTCTGTTCAGGTTGGAGCACTATATAGGCTTTACCTCAAGTTCGCTACTGAACCACACATATATACAGACATAAATTATCAATTTACATTCAATTTTCATTAAAAAGATGTCAAATATTTCAAGCTTACCACAATTCATGGAAATAACACAGAATTACGTTGACTGGCAATGAATATAGCACAATTTCGATCTGCCGATGTCCCAGCCTTTTATTTAGAAAAATATGCACTGGTGCTCAACGCACTGGTTCTTTAGTAAGTTTATTTGAAAATGTGGTGCTGACCTGACGCCTCTAATTGACTATATTGGCAGGTCTAACCAATCGTGCCATGTTTACCCAATCGTTTGAAAAAAAGTACTCCTACTCCCGTTTCCCCTGACAACAGAAGATAGTATTTATAGTCCTACTAATCGTGTTTAGCCTTACATTTCTTGCGCTCCAATCAAATCGGATTTAACATGGAGACCCATTTCCCGTACAATGGTGGGGTGAAAATCTGCCACTGAGCGATTCTGATTTAGGTGTTGTCTGACATCCCTCACTATTTCTTTTGGCTATAATTTGGTAATTCCTAGACTATTTGCGTAACGTTTAACATATTATTTGTCAGCAAGTTCTAAGGAACCCAAATATATATATATTTAATGGAGCCAATATGCATTTTCTTCTAGGATAGTCGTGCTGTTACCACCTCCTCACTTCCAAACTTTAGGGTGTCTGGGTACTGTCATGTTTTCAAACGTAAACCAGTATAATGTCATGTTTCATAATAAGCGTTTTTCAGGATTTTAAAAACTAACTCTCGTATGGGTAGTGTTGTTTATCACTGTCGATTTGAAAAAAAGCTAGTGCATGTGGCCTTACACGCGTGATGGTAGTAATTGTGTATCGCGCGACTGTGGTAGTATTGCCTGCGTTCCGGCTTTCAGCTCCTCCCTTTCTTTCTATCTTTAGTCCATCTGTCTTTCGTTTTTTTTAAACGTAGTGTATAAAATGACATGAATGGAATTTTAAATCTAGGTCAGATTGCGTATCTCAAGGTTTTTCTTAGAAATGGAGTACACGTTTTATCGTAGTAAGCGGGTATTGAAGCAGTAGGCTTTTACTATCAACGTGAAACGTTACAATTTGCAGACGAAGTAGAAAACAAGGGGGATTTCGAGTACAGTCATTGTGTCACCACTGTTCTTTACCATTCTTCTTTCCTTTTATTGAAGTTATTTGTTAGGCTTTACATTTACGTTTTAATTTATATATGTGGATTAGAATTTCTCACGACAGTGACAATCTTTTTTCAGTGGAAGATAAATCCAAGACTTTTTCTATTACTTATTTTAATTTGTAACTATAAATAATCATTCATTTTACCATCTTCCAACACCCATTTCTCATTACAAGAATATATAGATGTACATAATAAATTGGGAAATTGTACTCATTAGACTTGTTAAATTTTTAACTGCTTAATTTTGAGTTACCTTTTCAAATTTAATTATATTATCACATAGGGTTACTATAGCGAAAGTAGCAACTTATACTTCTGAAGCCTAAATCTATTGTCCAGCTCAGAGTATTCACAGCTGTAACTCATTTGTGATACCAGTGTACTTCTCGGGCACTGAAACTTCATACTTTCTGGAGAGAGATTCTACTTCTGCTCTACCACTATTATTATTCTAGGAAAACCTTTCGCTACACTATACTACCATATGATTTTTATGGTCAGTTTCAGTATGGTTTAGATTTTACAATATTGTCAAGTCAGTCGTCAAAATTAACTTTTTACACAAGTCGGCCATCTTCCCCCCGTTTCTAACATTTTCCTCACTATTCAAATAAACCAACTAGTTTGAGTGACGTCAGAAAATTACCGCTAGGAGGAAATGAAAATTTGTCTGTGTGTTTGCCTCTGCTGGCTTTGCCCACAGCGTGTATATATTAAAGAGACCGCGTGCAGAGCGAAGAGGGGTTTTTCAAAACTTTGATAGTGGTTTGCGTTAATTATTACAATCGTCTCGTTCTTACTACTGTGAAATGTCCGAATTATTACAAATGTTAGTGTTAAAGTTAACATATTACGTTAATTTAAACGCCAGTTTGGTCTCACAGTTCTGGCAAGTCGTTAATTACAAGCTTTTCCCCCGTTTCGTGCAGCAGATCAGCGAGATGTTAACATGTTTATTGTACGTTTTCGAAACCGAAACTAAAGCGTGTTAGATTTTTACGGCGGGTCATTTTCTTAGCATTCCCACTGCACAAAAGGCATCGCCCTACTGGCGTTGAAGATGAAACCAGTCAGACACCTGGGGGTTGGTGTATTTATTCATCATAGGACTAAAATCTTACTGAAATAAGCGATTATCTCACAGATTTTACTACACAGGTGTCCTTCAATTTGCACCAGGTCACTTCTTCCCATGAAGTTGATCGCCCCCCCCCCCCCCACATCAGTACACCTCCACCACCATGTGGAGGAGCCTCATCAACGCTGTTCTGGGCGTAGTGCTCTTGGGCTCTGCGGTAAACTCTTCTCCGTCTATCGTGTCGCTGGAGTACAAAAAAATGATTCATCACTAAACCAAACCCGTCTCCAGTCATTCCCAACGGTCCCTTGACGATGCTGGTTCGCCGACTGCAGTCGTTTCTGGCGATGCCGGTCCGTAAGAACAGGACCTCTGTAGGGTCTTCTAGCCCAAAGACCAGAGTCGTGCAGCCGGTTCCTGACCGTTTGATCTGATATTCGACGAGCTGCTGACATTGACTGGACTGTGGAGGACGCAGATGCAAGTCGATTCCTGAGGTGACGCAGCCGTATGAAGCGGTCTTCAGCAGGAGTTGTTACTCTGGGTCTTCCACTGCGCGGCCGGTCTGCCACTGAGCCAGTTTCTTGAAATCACCTCCAAAGGCGACTAATGGTGCTTCTAACCACATTAAATTGTCTGGCCACTACACTTTGTGACTGTCCAGTCTGTAAACGTCCAATGATGATGAGTCGTTGTTCTGTAGTGAGATGAGCCATACTTGCGCATTGAATTTTCAACTGAATTTATTCGAGGAGCGTCAATCTTTTATAGGCATTCAATAATATGGTCAGAGAGGTTTGTGTTCAGTAAGTTTCATGGGATTCTCATGAACTTGTCACGAGTTATTGTCAAAAATGTTGTTTTGACCTTGACCTCTTTCATGACCTCACGAATCATGTTATGAGTACAATTCAGGTAACCACGAGACGTTAATGACCAGGTGGACACAGTCGATAGGTTGACTGATGTCCAATCAACGAATATCGTTTATAAAAGTAACACCAAAAAAGTTGCGTTTCTTTTTTTGAACAGTATATTTGAGAAGTTAGAACGTTCCTTGCTGTTAGCTAGTAACCCCAGATGCTAGATTGGCCGTGTCTACTAAAGACATAATAATCTGAACAGTTTGAAGGGCAGCAGGAGGAAGTTCGCAACAGATGGTTCCTAGTTTCGTAAACTCTTGAACCTGTTTAACTTTGATGTTGTTGACAAGTATGTTGGCCTGGCGATCTGCTGATCTTCATAGTTTTATTTCCGTTCATTATCCTTCTCCAATACTTTAAACTCGACCACGGATTTCTTTGTCTAACCGAATCCTTTAAATTTTCTTTACTTCATTTAACAATTCTTAGAACTCGCTTTAGCCACCGGATATTATTTTCGTAACGTGTGCCGAGAATGCCTATGAGTAAATGTACTTGTGTGTGCTCAGTAACTGAATATGATTATATTGATTAATTGAGATTGAAGTTATTAATATTTTTATTTTTATTTGTAAAATTATTGTATGCACTGCAGAAATGTAAAAAGGCAATTATACCTATTTCTTTTCCCTGATGAAATAAAGATTTCGTTCGTTTACGAGCAAGTTTTCCACCGCGTGATTATAGCTAAAGGGTGTGTGCTGTCAACAAGATCTGACCAAGTAATCTAGTGAGTCATCAAGCCTGATTTTCCCGACAAGCCGTTTTCTTTTCCATCTCGCGAGTGTATTTTCAACTTTCATTTCCATTATCATACATCTAACTGACTCATCATTCTTACATGCACAAAGTTCTTGACGTAACTCTTTCTGCAGTAATCATAAGATAGTTATACATCAATTATCTCTCTTTTTCTGTCTTAAGCTAGCAAACGTGTTAAACAGCTGAAAGTTTGTGAGCTCTTTGTGTCAAAGCAGTGTTGACGTTTAATCAGATACACAAAGACAGATACAAAGAGCAGAAGCGAAAACCATCAGAACAATACGAATCTATAAGCATGATATAACACACTTTACCTGTCTACCCGCTTGCCTACCTACCTGCCTGCCTACCTACCTACACACCTATCTACCTACTTACCTACCACCCTAATACCTACCGACACACCGAGCCAACCAGCCGCCAACCTAACTACCTAATGCCTGCCTACCTACCTACCAAGCAACATACATTCCTGCCTACCTACATACTTACTTACCTACTACCTACTCAAACCTATCTGCCCACCCACCGTCATACTTAGCTACCTGCTAACTCACCAACATATCTACCCACCCACCCACTATTAACTTACCTACCTATCTACTTACAAACCTGATTACCTGTTCACCCATAGACTCACCCATTCACCTACCTACCTAAGCAGATCTATCTATCTATCTATCTATCTATCTATCTATCTATCTATCTATCTATCTATCTATCTATCTATCTATCTATCTATCTATCTATCTATCTATCTATCTATCTATCTATCTATCTGTCTGTCTGTCTGTCTGTCTGTCTGTCTGTCTGTCTGACTGTCTATCTGCCTGTCTGTCTGTCTGTCTACCTGTCTGCCAGTCAGTGACAGTCTGTCTATCGTGTTATCTGTCTGTCTATCGTGTTATCTGTCTGCCTATCGTGTTATCTGTCTGTCTATACATCCTACCACCTACCTAGCGATATCTCAGCACCCCTGCGTTCCCCCTGTCTTTGTTTCTTTCTCTATTTATAGATAGTCTGCCTGGAATAACCATCAGTCTCAGAAATCTTTCTGTTTCCAGCTAAATATATTTCTGTGACTCACTGCAGGAACCATTTACCCTTAGTGCGTGAGCTAAATATAGCTTGACCCTCCCGGGAGTTCACGTGTAGGACGAACATATACCAGTTTTCAAATTTCACGAGTTACAACTGTCTTGAACCGTCCACTGAATGTATTGGAAGTACCTAGTTTCAGTGTATTAGCTAGGGCGTGCCGCCGTGTCGCTTTAGTATTGCCTTATTTCATCTCCACTTCAGCTATTTTTGAGAAAAAACGCGTTCAAAGATTTTGGGTTAGTAGTTGAAAAGAAATTTAAATGACATTATAATGAAACTTTTCAGGATGAACCAAACTGCTAACTGTAAGATATAGTGTAGGACAGGGGTAGGGAACCTGCGGCTCGCGAGCCGTATGCGGCTCTTTGAGCCATCTCGTACGGCTCTCGGATCTCTACTACTTAACTCTTAGTGAATGAGTGATGCCATGTGATTTTTTTTTTTCAGGCGGCTTTTCAATTCGTTAAAATGGAGACAAAATTAAATTTTTGGCTCTGTGTCACGGAAAGGTTCCCGACACCTGGTGTAGAATGGTATTTTAAACTTTTTTATGTCGATTTATGACCCTTGGTCGATTTTAGCCAAAAGTAGAGAGAGAATAAATCAGTTCTGTGACGTCAACATTTATTATTGTGCTTAATCATAGGAGCCGCGGTTGCGCAGTGGTTAGCGCACTGGCTTCCTAGCTCGGTGGCCCATGGTTCAATCCCCAGTTGAGGTGGGATTTTTTAGACCCGCAAACGTCTCCGGGGTCGACCCAGCCTCATGAATTGGGTACCAGAGCATCTCTGGGAAGGTTAAGGCGGCCGGCGTGATGCTGACCACATCACTCCTAGTGTGCCGATGGTCAAGAAAATATGGGCCTAACACTATATTCCCAATATGCCTCAATGGGCGTGTAACGGGATCCCATAACATCATTTTTCTGCTTACTCCTTATGGATCATGGAACCATCACTGCCTGTGGTATCTGCACTAAGCATGTAATTACTGTTGCAGTTGTGGTTTTCTGTTGCAGTTGTGGTTTTCTGTTGCAATTTCTTTGACATGATGAGGCTGCCAGCCGTATCTCATAATAGTAGCCTTGTACATGTCTGATGGTGCTAAAGTCTTATTCTTTCTTTGTTGTCTCAGAGACCTCTCCCCTACCCCCGGGGGGGGGGGGGGGGCTACGCGGGACAATATGTGCCTAATCATTCTTCTTCTTCCTCGTTGGTCCTGAAAAGGACGTTGGTTGCGTTGTGTCCGTTTACAGCGAAGCTGTGATATTTGCGCCTGTCGGTCGACACATCCGACTTCAGCACGACATTTTTTTAGGGACCGGGTTTGCCTTCCCTTCCCACTTCGATCCCTACTCTCTCAGCCAGACGGCAGTGATGCAGCCTGTTTCCAGGACCACCACTTGGAGGTGGAGTAGGGTGTTGGTCAGCTCTGGTTCGCTGACCCCGACGCAAGCAATCAAGCTATGGGTTGCTGGCTGTATTCATCTCTCTTGCTGCGTCTTCGGTCCCATTTAAAGATTCAATCCTTAATTCATGTTCACTTGCGATCCTTACAGAGCATGAAAACCACCACTACAGCGGGTCCCCTTACGGGAAGCCTGTACCAAGTATGTAATGCTTATGTAGAAGTAGTGTATGTAGCAATTAGTTTTACATAAACTTTGGTTGAAAGTTAGACATTAATTGTATTGTTTCCCTTATATGTACTCTCCAGAAAATAGTAACACTTACCAAAGAAAAATGCTCAAATGACGGTGTGCATGAACAGTTTGATTATACTGTATGGAAAGAAGTCAACAACACAACTGACTAACAGTACATGAACTGGAGACAGGAAGATGTGCAGATCCGTGATTTAAGTTGTACCAGATTAAAACAACAGAAAATCAAGATGCTCTTCTGTCATGTTCAGACTTTTAACAGAATTAAAACCAATATTTTGGTTTTTTTAAAAATACTTTTGAATAAGTAAAATTGCCGTTAGGTATTGGTGCTTTTGAATTTAATTCCCGTCTTATGACGGGCTTTTACACTAGTGTCATAATAGTAGCCGTGTACAGGTCTGAGGGTGCTATAGTCTCATTCTTTCTTTGTTGTCTCAGAGACCTCTCCCCTACCTCCGGGGGGCTACGCGGGACAATATGTGCCTAATCATTCAATCCTTAATTCATTTTCACTTGCGATCCTTACGGAGCATCAAACCACCACTACAGCTGGTCCTCTAGCAGGAAGCCTGCAACAAGTATTTAATGCTTATCAATATAAATAAAATCCCAGCTATTTCTGTCACTAACGCTAAAGGGATGCAACTTTGGTTGAAAGTTGTACATTAATTGTATTGTTTCCCTTATATGTACTCTCCCGAAAATAGTAACTCTCGACAAAGAAAAGTGCGCAAATGACGGTGTGCACAAAAATATTTATAGAATGTGTGATCCCGTATACACACATTGGGATCCTCGCTGCTGCTACGTAGTTCGTGTACTGTGGTGATGCACAGTGGTTTTTAAAAAAATACTTTTGAATAAGTAAAATTGCCGTTAGGTATTGGTGCTTTTGAATTTAATTCCCGTCTTATGATGGGCTTTTACACTTGTATAGTAGAAGTTTCTGTAGCAGTTCGTTTAACATAATGAGGTGGCCAGTTCCATGCCAAACCTAATATTAGTCGCATTGTACACATGTTCGAGGTTGTAGCAGTCCTATTCAATGGAGACTTCCAGAAACAACATGGTAGCAATATGTGCTTAATATGCGTCTTCTTGGATCCTTAGCCCCGTGACTGACAAAGCAGTCAGTGGCCATCACGCCTAGTGGTGTCTTGTAGGGAAGCAACAAACTGTCCCCATTTTGCTCGGTCGGTGACCAGCTTTCGTGCCGTGCCTCAACTCTGGTTCATGCTTTGCATCGCAGCCTACACTGTTCTCCGCCAGGCTGTCTTTGGTCTGCCGGTCTTTCCCCGTCCTTCTGGGGTCCATAGCATAGCAGATTAGGCCACGATGTCAAGGTCCCTTCTGATGTGCTTAATGCTTAGGTAAAATTCACAAACAAGAGTAACTTTTGCGCATTTTTCACAGGTGACCATCTTGTGGAGATAGAAAATGTATGCATGTGGAATTAAATGGAATATGATTATCTATCTATCTATCTATCTATCTATCTATCTATCTATCTATCTATCTATCTATCTATCTATCTATCTATCTATCTATCTATCTATCTATCTATCTATCTATCTATCTATCTATCTGTCTTTCTGTCTATCTATCTATCTATCTATCTATCTATCTATCTATCTATCTATCTATCTATCTATCTATCTATCTATCTATCTATCTATCTATCTATCTATCTATCTATCTATCTGTCTGTCTGTCTGTCTGTCTGTCTGTCTGTCTGTCTGTCTGTCCGTCCGTCCGTCCGTCCGTCCGTCTCTGTCTGTCTGTCTGTCTGTCTGTCTGTCTGTCTGTCTGTCTGTCTGCCTGCCTGCCTGCCTGCCTGTCTCTCTGTCTGTCTGTCTCTGTCTATCTGTCTCTGTCTGTCTGTCTGTCTGTCTGCATGTCTGTCTGCCTGCTTGTCTGTCTGCCTGCATGTCTACCTGCCCGCCTGCATGTCTGTCTGTCTACAATTTTTTTGTCTTCTCTTTTGTGGTTGGTTGTTTTCTTTCCTTTTTTTCTTTGACTCGCTTCTGTCGGTCCTTTTTCCTTCTTCTTCCCCATATTATCATAAACAATATCATCAATACCCATCTTTATTATCTCCTTAATTCTTCCAATCAAATTTATTTCTTTTTTTTATCATGTGTCCTTTCATTAATTAATATTACAGAATGGCAGAGTGGTTTGAGTGATCCTTCTTGTTGCGAGTTCGCTTTGTTGATTTGTGTTCTGTCAATTGCATTTGATTATATATATATATATATACATTACGTGACAGCAAAGGAGGTTCACAAATGAATCAGACGAGTGACTGATAAACTGTGGTATCCACACCACACACTGATACCTACAACTTGCATCCTCACACCTAGGATGGACATCGAAAATTTATTTAAGTAGTGTGTATTTATTTCACAGCAAAAGCGCTGGCGTCGGAAACATGAGCACTTCGAAGATTTCACCAATGATCGTATAGACGCTAGACCACGTCTGGGCACCTCGAATGGCAAACACAAGAAATCATAAATCTTACAATTTATAAACACATCCCTGTTGCCCTGAAGGGCTGACACAAAAGACCGTTGTAACCATGCATACGTCACGCTTGACAACAAGCTCACGTCATCATTCTTACTAAGTGACGTCATGCAAAACATGCACGTTCATTAAGAGTGCTATGTGGTACACACACAACACACAACAAATTAATTAAAATGTGTGCACCCCCAAAGCAACTCTCATCACTTGTCAAGACAAAAATAGCTTTAATTAAAATTATTATTGGATTATTTTATTTATAACTGCTGATCACGCTTACATTCCGTGAGCTATAGATATAATAATTTTTGTGCAGGGGTTCCTTGAGTCCTGGAAATTATTTCTAGGGCTCCTCTGGGGTAAAAAAGGCTGAGAAAGGCTGGACTATACCGTGGCATCATCATTCCCGTATTGTCATTTATCAGTTGATAATTTCCAATTTCGCTTTCCCATTACACCAATCTTTACACTCCCTGCCAAGGCTGATGATTATTTCCTGGCAATTTGCCCAATTCTCTCCAGTTTATTAAACTAAAGGAAGATAAGTTGCCAGGTTGTAAAATTGATAGCGCCACGCTCCAGTTTACTTAACTTGACATGAGTAACTAACTCTATTCTTCGTGATGAGGCTGGTAACCTCATAATTTTAAACAAATTACTACATAAACCATCACTACAGGTATTGTGCGTTGGTATAGACTTCCTCATCTGCAGCCGTGGTTGCACCCTCCATAAAAAAGAATCACCGTTACACGCCCACTGAGGCATTTTGAAAATATGGTGATAGGCCCATATTTTCTTGACCATCGGCATACTAGGGGTGATGTGGTCAGTATCACGCCAGCCGCCTTAACCTTCCATGAGTTGCTCTGGTACCCAATTCATGAGGCTGGGTCGACCCCAGAGCCGTTTGCGGGTCTAAAAAATCCTACCTCAACTGGGGATCGAACCATGGACCACCGAGCAATGAAGCCAGTGCACTAACCACTGCGCTACCGCGGCTGCCTAGGGTTCCATAAGGAGCGACAAAAAATATTATGATGCTCATGAATTAAGGATGGCAAAAGCAACGAGGAAGAAAATTAGTCACACCGCAAAAAGTTTATGCCTGGGATAGCAAAGTCTCCTACGACATGTTTTACTGTGGGGCTGCTTTTGTGTTTTTTTTTTTTTTAAACGCATTTGACCGTGCCTATAATCTTCCTCTCCCTGGCAAAGATGCCAGGATCGATTCATGATCTCAACACGCTCCAGTCTACACAGCTGTAAATAGGTACCAGACTTTACTCTTTAACTTAGGGAACTAAGAGGCAGCGAGGGTGTGAACTAGTCACCCCACCTGTCTATGCTTGACCTAGTACAGCGGTCTCTAACACTTCACTCCCCTATGGCAGTGTCTGCTAAGGGACTCCCTTTTATAATCTTCTTCTAGTACCATTTCTGGTGGCGCCGGTGATTATGTCTCTCCACAACTTTCTCTCTCTCTAGCACTGATTATCAATTCTGTTTTTGACGGTTTTTTTCGTGCCACGATGTTCAACCGTCTAGTATGTTCTCTCTTTTTACTTTATATTTTACTTTGCAACGTTGAATTCCTTGAAATTGATATGTAAAATGCAGGTGAGAATAAATGAATTCAGTATGAAAGGTGAGCGAAAGGAAGGGCAGATTGTTAGACGGGGCTGTGTGCCCAATTATCAACCCTTTGAAAATAAAGTTCGTTCGTTCGTTCTCTTTGACCTCCCCTGTCTCTTCTTCCTTCATTAATAATACTACAAATAATTATCATCGTTTTTCCCCGTTCATTTCAAATAAACATTAAAACAACCAAATGTTAAATAAAAAAACACACACGCACAGTTAAAAAAAAACACAAAGTATTTAAAGAATGCAATGACGTCTTTCTGGCTGTAGACCTGTCTTATCTGACAAGAAACAGCCTCCTCAAATCTCCCTATTTACCCACTCTTACTTTACGAAGAGGAAACATGCAGACCAATTAACATATCTTTTCATTTCACCTCTCGTAAATTGTTCTTTCCTTTTTTTGTCGTTCACCCGGTGCCTTTTGCCTCAGGTTAGAATGAATCAGATCTCTTCCTTCAAGCATGGTGAAGAGTAGAATAGCCTAGGCAAACAGGTATTTCCACAGAATGAAAGATATTTAGTGCAACCGCTCTTTATTAATGAAAGTAAGACAGATAGTTCATTAAGGTTATATAAAACAAATCCTGACATACGTAATTGAGTCATGGACAATTATTAAACATTATTGTTGATCTTTAACTTGTTATTGTTGGCTATGTCTGCAGAATGGGAGAAGATCGGCTACCACGACAAGCCTGGGAAACAAAGAGCCGGGGATCCAGACCCCCAGGACGACCCAGAGTCCGCTGGGAGGACAACATTAGACCATCATTGAAGGACCGAGGACTAGAATGGAACCAGGCCAGGAGGAAGACAGCCGATAGGATAGTCTGGCGCTCTCTCTTCCAAACCTCTACACCTCACGGTAGAAGGGGAACGACTAAGTAAGTAAGTAAGTTGATCAGAAGCGGCGTCATAGCACTCCGGACAAACACACAGGTGCTCAGTCTACCTCAGCAAATGTCGAAGGGTATGAATGCTAATTGTTCCTGTTGCACGTTGGTTGTATACACGCCGGATCCATCCTTTCATACGACCATCTCAGCTGGTCTTACGTTTGATGCCGAATTCCAGCAATCTTAGCCTTGATGATTTATCGATTGTAGTGTCATTCTCTAAAATGCGATCATTAATTGCCATCATTATCTCTCCGTTATCCATATCCAGTGCACCTTCTATGAGTGTTCTTGAAGCTTGGCTATCAGCTCTTTCATTGCCGCGCGCCTCTGCATGACCATTAAGTACAAAAAGAAGGAAACGCACGGGGTACCACACATGTGGTTAAAAATAGCATGGTCAGCTAAAAATAGTAATGTGGATGCCCTGAAAGTATCCAATGCGCAAATGAAGACTATTATTTACATTAGAAGGAAGTAGCGTAAGGAAACTTCTTCGCATGTTTTGGAGAAACCATCAAAAGAACGTCTATGCTATGGATCCCAGAAGGAAGGCGAAAGAGAGACAGAACAAACACAATCTGGCGGAGAACTGTTGAGGCTGAGATGCAAAGCGTCGACCATACTTGGGGCATTGCACGATGGGTGGCCACCGACCGAGCAAAGTAGAGACCGTTTGATGCTGCCCTACAAGACGCTAGCGTGATGGCCACTGACTGCTTTGTCAGCCAGGGGCTAAGGATCCACGAAAAAAGAAAAAAGAAGAAGAAAGCAGTCCACTTTCTGTGGGCATGTTCTGAGAAAAAGAAAGCTGAAATAAATTGTACAACAAGAAAGATTGAACGAAAACAGATATAGAGGAAGACACAGAGACAAGAAACTGGACAGTCTGACATCATGGCATTGAAATAAGTCAACTACATAATCGGTTAACAGTACTGGAGAAAGAAAGTTGTAGATGAGCATGATCGCCTACATCACGAGGTTAGGTGCTTGAAGAAGAAGAAGAAGAAGAAGAAGAAGACCTTTTCTTAATTCTTTTCGCCATTTTACTCTTTTATCCTCGTCTTGTAACTCATCATCATCATCACCATTATTAACACCATCATCATCATCATCACCATTATTAACGTCATCATCATCATCACCATTATTAACGTCATCATCATCATCATCATCATCACCATTATTAACGTCATCATCATCATCATCATCACCATTATTAACGTCATCATCATCATCACCATTATTAACATCATCATCATCATCATCATCATCATCATCATCATCATCATCATCATCATCATCATCATCATCATCATCATCATCATCATCATCATCATCATCATCATCATCATCATCACCATTATTAACGTCATCATCATCATCACCATTATTAACACCATCATCATCATCATCATCATCATCACCACCATTATTAACACCATCATCATCATCATCATCATCACCATTATTAACGTCATCATCATCATCACCATTATTAACGTCATCATCATCATCACCATTATTAACACCATCATCATCATCACCATTATTAACGTCATCATCATCATCACCATTATTAACACCATCATCATCACCATTATTAACACCATCATCATCATCACCATTATTAACGTCATCATCATCATCATCATCATTATTAACACCATCATCATCATCACCATTATTAACACCATCATCATCATCACCATTATTAACACCATCATCATCATCACCATTATTAACACCATCATCATCATCACCATTATTAACACCATCATCATCATCACCATTATTAACACCATCATCATCATCACCATTATTAACGTCATCATCATCATCACCATTATTAACACCATCATCATCATTATTAACGTCATCATCATCATCACCATTATTAACACCATCATCATCATCACCATTATTAACACCATCATCATCATCACCATTATTAACACCATCATCATCATCATCACCATTATTAACGTCATCATCATCATCACCATTATTAACACCATCATCGTCATCATCATCATCATCACCACCATTATTAACACCATCATCATCATCACCATTATTAACACCATCATCATCATCATCATCATCATCATCATCATCATCACCATTATTAACACCATCATCATCATCACCATTATTAACACCATTATCATCATCACCATTATTAACACCATCATCATCATCACCATTATTAACACCATCATCATCACCATTATTAACACCATCATCATCACCATTATTAACACCATCATTATCATCATCATCATCATCATCACCATTATTAACACCATCATCATCATCATCATCACCATTATTAACACCATCATCATTATCATCATCATCTTCGAATTCTCCTACCTCCATCTTCTTCTTATGTTTTTCAATATAAGCTATACTCTTCTTTTCCTGTGTGGCCTTTTTTTGGGGGGGGGGGGGGGCGTTCAGTATACCTTCATGCCCACAGCAGCATCCTCTTTCTATTTCTTCATATAATTCTCCTACGCCTTCTTCTCTCCTTCCGTTTTTCAATATATTCTTCACCCTTCTACGCCTGTATGTATTCTGTGTGCTTGATTTTGGTCAGTATACTAGCATACCTGCAGGAGAACGCGAAACGTCATATTCATATAGAACCATTTTTCTATTTCTTCTTCTAATTCTCCTTACGTTCCTCAACATTATCTTTACCCTTCTACACCTGTGTATGTTTTTTTTTTCAAGTACCAGGTATGCCTATAAAGGTAAAAAAAAACGCCATTTTGATCGAGAATCCTCTTCTAATTCTTCTACCCCTTTCTGTTTTCTCATTACTTTCCTCAACATCCTCATTACTCAGCTACGTCTGTATAGTTTTAGTTTTGTTTGTTTTTGGTAAGTACCCTGGTATACCTTCAAGAGACAACAAAACACCATTTTGATTGACAATCTTCTTCCAACACCATTTTGATTGACAATCTTCTTCCAACACCATTTTGATTGACAATCTTCTTCCAACACCATTGTGATTGACAATCTTCTTCCAACACCATTGTGATTGACAATCTTCTTCCAACACCATTTTGATTGACAATCTTCTTCCAACACCATTTTGATTGACAATCTTCTTCCAACACCATTTTGATTGACAATCTTCTTCCAACACCATTTTGATTGACAATCTTCTTCCAACACCATTTTGATTGACAATCTTCTTCCAACACCATTTTGATTGACAATCTTCTTCCAACACCATTTTGATTGACAATCTTCTTCCAACACCATTTTGATTGACAATCTTCTTCCAACACCATTTTGATTGACAATCTTCTTCCAACACCATTTTGATTGACAATCTTCTTCCAACACCATTTTGATTGACAATCTTCTTCCAACACCATTTTGATTGACAATCTTCTTCCAACACCATTTTGATTGACAATCTTCTTTAAATTCTCCTACCTCTGTCATTTTCTCCTTACGTCCCTCAATATTCTCTTAACCCTTCTACCCAATAATTTTTTGTTTGTTTTTAGGTCAACATCCCAGCATGCCCACCGAAGAAAACAAAACGCCGTATTAATAAAATAAAAAAACTAGCACATTGGAAGAAAAAATTTGGCAAGATCTGGAGATAGACACTTTCCCTAACAAAGATTCTTTAGCTTCCGGTGCCGGATCTTAATTGATGGAACAGCTGAAACAGACCCGACTTGTAGCAAAGTTTTATTTATGTTTGTAGAAGCGTTGCTAAACAGCACTGTTCGTCTTATCGGGTTGATATGAAGGTACACAGTTCCCAGCTTGTCCTAACAGTTGGGTCTAGTCTGTGAGATACGTCGTGTGATGTGTTACCATCAGGGGTAATGGAGAGACTTGCTTCTGACCTTGTTTCTCCGCCTGGTTCGCGAGACGCCTCCATATTGTTTATTATTTTTTGTTCTACATACATGTCTTTATGTCTATTTGTCTGTCTATCTGTCCGTCCGTTCACGCAAACATTGATTCATCCATCCATCAATCACAGGTGTCTGTCTGTCTGTCTTTTGTCAGTCTATTGTCTGTCTGTCTTCGGTCTGTCTGTCTGTCTGTCTGTCCTCTGTCTGTCTGTCTTTTGTCTATCTGTCCTCTGCCTGCCTGTCTAACCGTCTATCTGTCTTCTGTCTGTCTGTCTTCTGTCTGTCTATATGTCTGTCTGTCTTCTGTCAGTATTTTGTCTGTCTGTCTGTCTATCTGTCTGTCTGCCTACCTGGCTGTCTGTCTGTCTGCCTACCTGCCTATATGTCTGTCTGCCTACCTACCTGTCTGTCTATCTGCCTACCTGTCTGTCTGCCTACCTCCCTGTCTGTCTGTCTTCTGTCTGTCTGTCTTCTGTCTGTCTGCCTATCTGTCTGATTGCCTACCTGCATTTCTGTCTGTCTGCCTACCTGCCTATCTGTCTGTCTGCCTACCTACCTGTCTGTCTGGCAGCCTCATCATGACAACCAAATTACCCAGAAACCACCGCTGCAAGTACATATTAAATACTTGGTTCCGGCTTCTTGGTGGACCAGCTTTCTGAGTCGACTATAGTAATTACGGGATCGACATTTCGGACGATACTTGTGGTGCCTTTTGTACTTAAGATTACAGTTTTGTTGTTATACGTTTTAGCCTAAAATATAGCTAATAAATATAGAAATTGTGTTATTTTTAATACAAAGTAATGCATGTATTCCTAATATCTAATGTGAAATAATCTTCAGTCCTTATTTTTTGTCGCTTCTGGAGGTGAGAACTCGAGGACGGGGTACCCATGTGAGCCCCGTGCTCGATTCGGTCAAATAACACTGACTAATAAAAAAAAACTTTTTTTTTCTTTCTCTAACATTTCTATGTTTTTCTGGTCAATTTTAATGCGCTGTTTTTAAATCTGCAAACCGTTTTTCTCTATCAGGTCGGGATCTCTAGAAATACGCAATTGAAGTTTTTTTAACAACGCATACAGTATTACAACATCATTCGTACAAGAAGTATAACAGTTATGTAGGCTTGAATTTCTTTGCAGTCGACTTTCGTCGGTGAATGGCATGTGGTACATCGCGATGAAGCATCCAACAATAATCGGCAAGCATGGTCACACTCCACCATCCTTGATAACGTGACTCCATTACGGCGATATCTTGATGGAATCGTTCTCCATGTTCATCGCTGAATTCGCCAAGGTTGTCAGGGAAAAAGTCAAGATGCGAATCGAGCAAATGGATTTTGAGGGACATGATACAGCCCATAATTCTGTATGCATCTATGCACTGCTTAACAATATGCAACATAGTCGACAGATTTGTGATTTTCCAGAAAGTTATCGACGATCGATTTGAATGCCATCCATGCGCGAAGTTCACTACCATGTAATAAGTTCTCGAATTGTTTGTCTGCAATAACTTTCCTAATCTGAGGTCCTACAAAGATACCTTCCTTTATCTTTGCATCGCTAACTTGCGGAAACTTTTCTCGAAGATAAGTGAAAGCTTTGCTCGTTTTATCTAACGCTTTTACAAAATTCTTCATGAGCCCCAACTTTATATGTAACAGTGGTAAAATGAAGCTGTCTTTGTTAACTAATGGCTCGCGTATTACATTTTTATGCCCGAGCTGCATACGATCCCTGATAGGCCACACCTTTCTTGCATAATGTTCCTGTCTGTTGCGGCTGTCCCATTCACATCGGAAGCAAGAAAATTTAGTATACCCAGTCTGCATGCCCGTGAGAATTGCAATGACCTTTAGGTCTCCACAAATCCGCCATTGGTAGTCACTGTACTTTATTTTTTCCAAACGTATAGCCATATTGTCATAAGTTTCTTTCATATGAACAGAGTAGGCGACTGGAATTGATGAAAAAAAAATTATGTTATGCAATAACACGGCTTTTAGACTAGTCTTGGAAGAATCGATGAAAAATTGCCATTCATTGACTATGTGCTCATGACCGTTTACATCTTTGCAATAGCAAATGTCATCACCCATCTCAAAGTATTGAACAAGTTCTCTGTGTCTATGACGAAATTTAGATATCGGAGTATTGGGCGCTAAAAGATTTCATTCTTTGAGTCGCGAACCGAGTAATTACCGCTTGTCCTTTGGTAAGAGCGAGATCACGTATTAGATCTGAAAGTTCTGAATGCTTAATTAAGTAAACACCATCATTCACCGGTATGTAATCTGAGTCAGAATTAGTTTCTAAAGCAGGTAAACTATCACTTTCTGATGGTTCATTTACGTCCAACAGATATTGTTCTGGTGGTACTTGGATCGGACACGTGATTGGATCATGAGGCACTGGTTTCGAAACCGATTCAATATTTGGATAAACCACAGACTTTCTAGTTTTAAAAGTGAAACCATGGATATTTGTCAAGCAGAAGTAACAATCAGTAATGTGATTTGTATGTTCACGCCATATTACAGGCACTCCAAAAGGCATCGACTTATGCTTCGGCGATTTTCGTAACCAACCTGCCAATGTATTTGCACAAGTCGAACAAACTGCATTTGGCTTCCAAGATTTATTTGCATCATCAACTTTCGAATCGAAATAAAGTTCATATGCTTTCTTTAGTAATGGTGTAAAATTTTTCTGGTCAACACGATCGGTAAAATATCCGCACACGTAACAGAACAGATCAGCCGAATTTCTACAACTTCTAGAAGCCATATTTTGCTCAGAATTATTTCAAAATACAGTAACTATTTGAAAAATCGCGTAACATATGTCATGCATCTTTTAGCAGTATAAAAAGTAGAATTATGTTGCTTTTTATTAATTTTTAATAAGCTATATAGTAAAAATGAAATGGAGCAAATAACGGTTTCCCAAAAATATATTTATTCACAAATATCTTAAGAACCCGACGTGATAGAGATAAACGGATTTCAGATTTGAAATCAGCGCAAGAAACTGACCTAAGAACACTTATTCTTATATAAGAAAGAAAAATGTTGTTTGTCAGTGTAATCGGTCTAAGGCCGGAACTGCCAGCTGCAGTCGTGGTACAAAGGAAAACAATGATAATTGAATTGAAAGAAGTAGTTATTCTTTAACAAAAGACTGGAAGATGAATACAGGTAAACGCCATCCTGCCCCTACCACGTGAAGTAGACTAGTCTATCCGCCTGGGGCCCCTGAGTGGTCGATATCGACATCCACGGAGTCGATAAGCCCAGAGGGTCCATCGGTGATAGATTAAACTTTTGTGGTCAAAAGCTGACAGTGATATATAAAATAAACACACTATTGCATCTGGAAATACTGCTGCAAATTACCGCAAGCTTTGTGCAGCAGTTGAGCCGTTTCTACTCACGTTCCCAAGTTCGTACATGGTTGAAGCTGATTTTAACCACGCAAATGCAATTTTATCAAGTAAAGGCTGAAATTGAACCTGGAAAAGCCGGATGTCTTACAACTAAAACCCATCAAAAGCCAGTGCCGTGTTAATGCTGGCATCATCCACATCCTTCCCATTAATTAGTTTAACCAGTTCAGTAAAAAGTTAATGTTTAATTATTATATTAACTACCAGCAGGTCATCATCAATTTTGGCAGAGAGTGTAAAACTTGGGGCAATGGGACAGCAGAAATGGAGATTAATCACCTGATGCATGATCATGCCGGGGATAATGATGCCATTGTGTATACAGATGGGTCGGTGATCCGTGGTGAGAAATCAGGCTGGAGCTTCTCTGCTAGGGTAAAGGGCACAATCGTTGCCGAACACAGCGGGGCTTACATGATAACAACTTCCAGCATGAGGATGGAGGTAGAGGATGCCACTGCAGAATTAAGGTGGCTAACTGAAACTTCATTAACAAAGGCAGTCATTGTGTCAGATTCTCAGTCCATGCTTCGAAAGGTTAAAGATGATTGGCTACGGGATGAATGGAAAACATTCATAAAAATTTCGAGTCTGCAGGACCTTGTGTGATCTACTGTCCTGGTCATGTAGGGGTATGCGGTAATGACAGACTAGCATCAAGAGCA
Source organism: Oreohelix idahoensis (assembly GCA_024509875.1). Taxonomy (NCBI): domain Eukaryota; kingdom Metazoa; phylum Mollusca; class Gastropoda; order Stylommatophora; family Oreohelicidae; genus Oreohelix; species Oreohelix idahoensis. The sequence continues at coordinate 815,245 of JAMPIV010018375.1, read as the reverse complement.
CCCATAGTGGGAACACTGGATATGGATAAGGGAGAGATCCTGAGAACAATTAATGATTGCCTGTTAGAGAATGACACTGCAACAGATGAATGATCAAAATTAAGACTGTTGGAATTTGGCATCAAACGTAAGGCTAGCAGAGATGGACGTATGAGAGGCTCGCCAACTAAAGGGAGATAAGAGTGTCAAAGACACGTGAAATTGTCAAGACAAGGGGAGTAGCATGATATAGCTCAGGAGTTCTCAACCATTTTTTACTCATTGCCCCCTTCTGGCTTCATTTACCTCCGTGTTCCCATGGCCCCACTTGGGGAGGGGGGGGGGGTATGTTACCCAGGTTGAGAACCATTGATATAGCTTATCACGCAGCTACACTTCTTAACCCGATTAGGCTCTATATTATTCTTACAAAACTCTTAAGGTACTCAGTACCTTTTTTTGGTTTCGAAAAACTAAAAAAGAGAGAGCAGCGGAATGATAGTTCTTACACCGATTACGCTCTAGATTAGAGCAATCCACAACTTAGCGCTGTTAATTCGTTTTTGACAAATCGAGCTCTAACCGAAAAAAAGCGGTCAGCGAAAACTAGGTTCCCATACAAATCAATAGAAATCAGATTAAATCGTTTCGAAGGTCCTGCAAAGTGTTTAAAAAGTGAAGTAAAAAGTGATACAAAACAAAAACTAAACAGCCAATAAAATGTATTAACTACATATTTAACACAAACAAAATAGTATGCATGTACTTATTTACCAAAACTTACTGTTTGGCTTTAATCACAGATTCTTCAGTCGCCTGTGGTTACAGTTGTCACGGTAGAGCTGTTTTCATCATCATACGACTGGTTAGCAGAAGGTTTTGTAGGTGCTGAAAAAGTTTCTTTGGCTCCAGATGTAGAAGGCACGGCTGTTTGGTCAGTGGGGGCTGAAGATATTCGAGGAAACTTTGAAAAAGAAAGCACATTGTAGTAATTAAGACCTTGTTCCATGTTAGGATGTTACGGCTTAACACAGAACTGCATTCCATTTTGAGGTCATGCTTCATAATGCCAGCAATGACAATGCTTCTTGGCCATCCCACCATTCTGAATGAACTTGATGAACATATGAAAGCTATATTCTCCTGCCTCCCATGGAGTTCTGCGCTCAGTGTAATATCTATTTTTTAGACCGAAATATGCCTTGCAATATAAACAGTGTTATATCGAAAACGCGCTAATAGAACAGCGTGATATCGAGGGATTAGTGTACCTATAAGCAGTAGCCGTTCGTTCTTAGGGGATAGTGGCTTCCATCGCCACTAGAACTTAAAAAAAAACTTGTTTTCATGTTTTAAAAGTGACAAATAACAAGTCTCCGTAGATCTGGTACAATAGTTGTAATTCTACATTGATCCCTCCTCAATCTTTTTCTCTCTCTTAACTCTTTCACTGCTACTCCCTCCCGTTCTCTTGCCCTTATTGTGCACGCGTCGTCTCGATCTTTCCTGCCGTCGGGGTATGAAAGGAAACCATCTTAACAAATTCGAAAGAATTCGTTTGTCGACGTTCAAGTTTTATAAATCCAGACATCGCAAATGTGCTGAAATACGCATGCGCATAATATATCAGTGGGGACACGCCACGCAATCCCTAAGATAACTAGAGTTTCTTTGCTACTAAGGACACAGCTATCATGTGATTTAGGTCGTGTTGATAACACAACTCTTCGATTTAACCATCATCTTTACAATGAACGTTCAGCGCAATGACTTATGACCAAAAAAAGATGTAAAACATTTAAGACTACGTCAGCGTACTGACTTTTTTTCTTGTCAACAATAACAGCGAAATGGACAAACCTAAAGGCAAACTGACATGTCAGTGCTAGTGGTTTTGATCAACCAGACATTTCTTATCTTCTTCTTCTTTGCTCCTTGGCCGCAGACTAATAAACTGTATTTAAATATGTTGCCTTGTTAGTGTAAACTTGATTATGATTAAACTGCCTTGTGTTAGCTGTGTCTAAAATAGTCATCGTAAAATCTGGTTGAGTTACTGTATATGTTCCCGCACGCGTATGAACACATGCAGATCCACAATTATATACTGTATATATATCCCCGTCTGGTGTTACGATGCATCCTATGTATGTAAATAGTAACACCAGACAGCGTGTCGTAAAGTCGTGTGTAAACCCACTTCTTCGTTAATACACTGTGTCGATATACAAATATGCACAGCCAATTCACGTTCAACAGACTCTGAGACAGAATAAATTACATGAAGTCTTCTTCTTCTTCCCGGTTCGCCCTGAAAAGGACGGTGGTTGCGTTGTGTCTGTTTACGCCGTAGCTGTGATATCTGTACCTTTCGGTCGACACATCCAACTTCAGCACGGCATTTTTTGGGACCGGGTTTGCCTTCCCTCTGCTAAAATGATAAATTAAAAATAGATAAATAGTATTTTATTAAAAAGGTTTTAATTATGGAAATTTAATAAAAAATATATATCACCTCATTTCTGGAAAGATAAGATGACAAATATTTTAGAATTGAAAAAGTACCCAAGGGTCCACTACACCCCATTTTAAGGGCTCAGAAAGGGAATATTCTATTAAGATTAAAAATATAAAATGTTTAAAATAATAAATAAACCAAAATACATAGGATGGATGGTCTCCGCGGATACCCGTCCACAGTTTCACCCCAATATGGTTTAAGAAAAAAAAAAAAAAAAAACGACAAAAAAACACTACCAAAACCCATGACAAACCAAATAAGAATAAAAAAAAATTGAAAAAACATGTCTTTCCATGACAACAAAAACTATCCATGCCACTTGTAAAAAAAAAAATAACAGTTATACCCCCCCCATAAAAAAACAAAAATCCAACCCCCCCCATCACATCCACCCTCACCACCAAAAATAAACAAGAAAATATCCCCCCAAACGCCCCCTTCATCATACCCTATCGGCATTTTAAAAAATCCCCCAAAAATTGTTAAAAAAATCATAATATTTAAAAAAACCAAAAAAACTCCTCCCACCCCCCCCCCTTAAAAAACACCCATCATTCAAAAAATCCACCCCACTAAAAAAACAAACCAATAAACAATACCAACAAAAACTCAAAACGGTACCTCACCCATTGAAAAAAAAAAAAAACCCCCAAACACCAAATAAAACAATAATTAAAAATATCAATTAATCCAACCTAACACCCTAACACCAAAAATCTACTAAAACCAAATCCTCAATACCACAAAAACAATTACAACACACCCCCCCCAATAACCAAACTCCAATAACAACATCCCCCCCCCCCCAAACCAAAAACTCACCCCCCCCCATATTAACAAAACCCCACAAACCAATATAAATCCATTAAAAACAAAATCCTTACCAAAAAAAATTAAACCCACTACAAAATCTTAACCCAATCTAACCATCACACCAAAGTTCCCCGCTAAATCGTCACCGAACCTACCCTTCAACCCCCCCCAAACCCTAACAAAAAACCCCTTCCCTCCTAAAGTAACCCTTCCATCAACCCCACCAGAACATCCCAACTGGGTTTTAATAAATACACTCCCACTATTCCCTAACTAAAAAACTTTCAAAAATCACGTTTCCTCCCCCCACCTCCTTATTCTTTCCCAATATCATTACCCCCCATTTTAAAAAAACTACAAAAACCCAACAAGAACAAACCCCCAACCCCTAACACCCCCCCCCCATCTAATTACCCCCACCCTAACATTCTAACTACACACAATCCACCCAACTCAACACTCCCCCCCAAAAATCCAAAAAAAAAAATACACCTTAAAAAAACTTACCCCAAAAACTAATAATTCTTATTTGAGGTGCATCAAAACAACACCATACCCACACCCCTTTAAAACCCCCCAAACAATACCCACAAAACCAAAAATCCCACCATTAACCCCAAAAAACAAACATTGAACACCCAAACCCCCACAACCTTACAAAAAACACCCCTACCCCTTGTGACCCCATTTACCAACACCCACTTTAACAAAAAACCCCTCCTAAATTCTCCCCCCATCCAAACCTACCTTCAATTTTCAAAACCTACTAAACTAAAAAACAAAACAATTCCCCCTAAACAAACCCCAAAACCCTATCCCACAAACTTCCACCCCAAAAATTTACCAAAAAAACCCCCACTAACACCCAAAAACCCAAAATCACACCAATATCTCATCAACACCAAAACCCACAACTTGATCCTTCCAAACATCACAAACCCCACAATTCACTAACCCCCAAAAAAATATCCCTAAATCAATTCACCACTTCAAACCCCTCCCACTCTCCAATCCCCCCCTACCCCCCCACCAAGCCAACCCCAACAACTACTTCACCCAATCAATCCAACCTCCCAATTAAAAACCATTCAAAACTCTTAATATCCAATAACAATAATTTAAAAAACTAAAACACACCATTCCCCCCACAAAAAACCCCCCCCCCAATCCCACCAAAAACTTCCCCATTACCCCCCCACCCCATTAAGTAAAACAAAACCCCCCCTTAACCTACCAAAACCCCATAGCCTTTAACCCCCCCCCCCCCCTACCACCTTAACAAAAAACCTTATAAGCAAAAAACAAAAATCAAAAAAAACCCCCATTCCCATCAAAAATATGGTCCCAAAAAAAATTAAAAAAAACTTTTAATCCCCTCACCCCCAAAACAATCCTCAAAAACCCCATAAAATTATAAAATAACTAAATCAAACCTTATAAAAAAAAACCCAAAAAATTTTCAAAAAAATTAGGCCCCCATAACTAATTTTCAAACCCCAATAAATCCAAATCCCCATCCTTAAAAAATTTCAACCCCTACAACAAAATCCCATGAAAACCCCTTATTTCCATCAACCCAAAAAAACTCCTCACCAACCCCTCAAATCCCCCCCCAATTTTAAACCCACCTTAAAAACCCCAATATTCCCACAAAACCCCCTACATTAACCCCAAAAAAAAACCAAAACCCCCACAAAAACAAACCCAACCACCCCCAAATAAATTCCCCCCAAACCCCATAAAAACCTCCAAACCCCCCCCAAAAACTCAAACCAACCATAAAACTTTACACCAAAAACATAAAATAACCACAACCATCCTACCCCCCACCAAAATACCCCCCCCCATCATCCCCCAAAGTCACCCCTATAACCCACCAAACCCCCATAAATACATTAAATCCTCTCCCATCCAAAACCCCTACATTACAAATTATTAATATACCAACCCCCCCCAACAAAAATCCCCCCCCATTAACCCCACCCAAAAACAAACCCCACCATCCACACCCCCTCAACCCCAACCAAACCAACCCCCACAACAAAACCAACATACAAAACAACCACCCCCCACAACCACCCCACCCCCCCCCCCCCCCACCCCCCCCCACCAAACCCAATATTCCCCCCCCCCCCCTTACCCCCAAAAACAACCAACCCCCCCACCCCCCCCCCACCCCCCCCCCCCCCCCCCCCCCCCCCACCCCCACAAACCCAACCCCAAACAACCAAAAAACACCCCAAACACCCCCCCCACAATCAAAACAAACCCCAACCCAATTCCCCCTATCCCCCCCCTAAAACCCCAAACCCCACACCAACCAAAAAAAATTCAAACCCCCCCCCAACCCCCCCATCAAAAAACACCCATATCCCCCCCCCCCAAAACCCCATCCCAACCCACACCACCCATTCCCAAAAACAAAATCCCACCCAAACCAAAAACCCAACCAAAACCAAACAACCCCCTAAAACCCCCCCCCCACCCCCCAAAACCCTAATAAACCTCAAATCCAATAACCATCTTCCCCCAATATCTACCCATTTCAACCTCACCCAAACCACACCTATACCCCCCCACCAATCCCCTAAACAACCCACCCCCTATCCAACCTACATCCCACACCTTCAAATAAACCTAACAATTTCCATATAACCAAAAACAACCAAACCCACTCCCCCCACCCATATCTTATTTAACCCATTACCCCCTAAACAAAAAACATAAATCATAAAAAAAAACCCCCCCCAAGTCATCTTCCTGCAAATGTAACCAAAGACAATCCCACACCCCCCTTAATAACAAAAAAAACCTAAAATTCCCATACCCCAATACCATACCTTATCATATCCCAACCCCACCTAACCCCATCTAACAAAAACCTTTAACCCCATCCTTCACACTGGGTCCCACCCACACTCCTTTCCCCCCAACCCCATACCTCTTCCAACACCTGACCCATTATAAATAAAACCTAACCCCCACTCCCAATCCCCCATTAACGATACAAAAAAACCCAAATCCCCCCCTTATATATCCCCCCTCCCCCTTTCCCAACCATCAATTTCACCCATCTCCCCAATCCAACCACCCCCTAATTTATTCATAAATTAAGACCCCATCCCCCCTAAAAGGCAACAACCATTTCAATCAATTTCTCTACCACTTTTTAATTTCTTAAACCCCAATAATAAAAAATAAATTCCTTCAATCACCAACCCCCAAACCCTCAATCCAAAATACTTTCATACCAATATTCCCCCCCCTATAATACCCCCCCCCATTAAAAAAAAAAAAAAATACCAATCACAACTCTAAATTTCGAAAACTCAAACCTCTCTATTAAAATTAAAAACAAACCAACCCCCTTCCCCTAACTCAAAATAACCCCACCTAATAAAAATATTAACCTAACTTATTTCAAATTTACCATCAAACTCATACCCCAAAACAGTTTCCAACTTAAACCCCCCCACACATTTCCCTAAAAACCATCAACCGTCAATTTTCAAACCAAATGAAAATATCCATTACTCCAACCCCAATAAACTATCAAACATGCTACCAACAACATAACCCAAACCAACAAAAACCCAATTCCAACCAAAAAATCCCCCCCCTCTTTTACCCAAACCATCACCACACCCAAAACAAAAAAAATAAAAAAAAACATAAAACCTTCCACTTAAAACCCAAACATCTGTAATTACCACAACATACTGAACCCTACACCCCCACCTCTAAAATCACTCCACATACCTCCCTCATAAATCAATACATCATTCCATCATATATAAACCTAAATTCCCATAACCACTTTTGATAGGGGTCCTCAACATTTCCCTTTGACCCTTTTCAACAAGCCATTAATTGTAAACCCCCCTTCTAATGTACAACGGGCATATTGTCAAATCCACCCCAAATCCAATTAACCCTTACCCCCTACAACATACCCCCCAAAACCACCTCAACTACTTAACCCCCCTAAATCCCAATATGCCTACCAAACCACCCCCAATACATTTATAACCTTGTAACACAATCCCCCCCCTCATTACAATACAAACCCAACACCACCAATTCAACATTCCCAATCTCCCAAAACACTCTAACAACGAACACCCTCAAAACCCACTACCCCTAACGCAAATACCCCTTCAGTCATCCAAATTGCCATTTAACCCACTACCCCATATAACTAAAAATTCCATCTAAACACCTCAACCCCTCCTCTACATCCATACCCCCCCCAACTTCACCCAACACCACATTAACACATCTCCCCTTAAATTACCTAAAGCCACAAAACCCCCCATCCACATCTCATCCCATACCCCCCAAATTCCCCCCCCAACCCAAAATCAAAGCACCCCCCCCAATCACTATTACCTTGACCCTCACTCCCATAATCCCCAAGGTAGACCATTAAACATCCCCTAAACCCCCATTACTTCCCCTCATGATACACAACTCTTCCACCAACTTTATTCCCCAACCCCCCATTGCCCCACTTATCATCACTTCCCCAATTGTGCAACATCCCGAAACAAAAAAGTACAATTTTGAATGTTCCCCATCCACTTACCAATAACACAAAATACCCATTTATGGGTACGGGGGGGGTTTCCCACCATTTAAGAGTCAGTGGCCAACCCAACTCAGTCACCCCCCAAACCACCCTATTTTATACCCAAAACCAAAACAAATACCCCCACCCCGTACTCCCCGGATACCCAATAACAAACTTTAAATGTTCTCCCCATACCCTTACTTGACACCGCTCCCCAAATCAAACCCCTAGTTTTGTAATCACCCCATAAACTCTCCCCCAACCATTTTTCTATACACCCCCTCTCCACCCAATCTACGTCCCACCCCAATTATATTCGACCATTCACTCCCCCCCCCAATGCCCCCCATCCTATACCATTAATAACAACAAACCCCCCCATAATGAAATCCCAATCCCTCCCCCCCCCCAATACCCCTAACCCCACATCAAACTTCTCCCCCCAACCCCCCCCGCTCACCCAACCCCCCCACACCTCCCCACCCAAACTTCACCCCAAGCTCCCAACTTCCCCACAATAACTCACAGATGCTTACTTAAAAACAATCACCCTAACCACCCCCCAACCCATAACTTCAAAGAATCCTCCTCCCGCCAAAAAAAAACGGTGCGGCAAACAACAATAAAACATCCGATCTATCGAACCTACACCCCCCACAATTACAACAACAACCACCCATTGCTCTCAATTAACGTTACAATATTTCCCCCCTCCCTCGCGCCGCTCCCCTACAATTCCTGTACAACGAGCACAATTTTCCCCCGATCCACTTACTTCCTACCTGTACCCGCCTCACACCCCCCACTCCCCCCCCCCCGTCCACTGATAAAACCCTTCATTTAACAACCACCAATATTAATCAACTAGCACACCACACACTAACTCCGCTGTACATTCACTATGCCGTCACACTGCCTTCTTCACTCCATTTACCTTTCATACTCGTTATAACTCTCCTATCCACCATCCACTTATTTCCTACCCTTCACTACCGACCCTCACCACTAAACATTCCTCTCCCTACCACAACCAAAAAGCCTCCCCCAACTATCCTTGATCAACTCAACCCGTCTCCTACCAACCCACCCCATGGAAAACCACCCCACAGCAAGCACACATACTAACGAGATCAAACTTAGATACTTTCCCTGAATGTGTGGACATCACAAGATTTGCTCCCCTCGTCGAGAAACTTCAAAAGCTGTTACCTCCCACGTGTTCTGCACGTGCTATCTGCCAGTTATCATAATATTGACAAATCAGCTCGCGTGAGAAACGCAGGTAAGCAAACGTGATTTGCTCCCCTGAATAAATGACAGTTTGCGGAGTTTGTAAACAAGCTCGCAAGCTCGTTTGGTAAGGTCAAGTAGACAAAAACAGGCGTGGATTAAGATGTGAGTCAGACAGTCAGAAATTGCGTGGTCTTGCTTTAGCAAATGGTAGGCATTAAATGGGAAAGCAAAGGCTGTCAGATTACGGTATCACTATTTACATTTCCATGTCACAGTACCCATTTACAGATGAGTGGACTGGAGAGTGAGGCCACATTGGTTCGAACCTGGTATCTTTGCCGCGAGAGTTCATAGCTCAAACCTTTGTGCCAAGCAGACGCTGGGGCTTGAACAAACAGTGGGTATCAGAGCCTAAAAGACACATATAGCACGCATAGATAAGAAGTGAGAAAGTCAAAACTCTTGTATTCTTCATAATTTAAACTCGTATGAGGCTGAGGTAGCTTTCCACCTTCCTTTGCAAATCTGTCAGCCTGTTCATTGCTGCGGATGTTGCAATGAGATGGGATCCACCGTAACACAACTCTTTTGAATCACTGTTAGTTTGTAGAGTATTATTCTTAGATCATCCAAGGCTGTATTATTCTGGCACTTCAGCGCTGCAATTACTAACAGTAAAAAAAAGGATCCCGTTACACGCCCATTGCGGCATATTGGGAATATGGTGTTAGGCCCATATTTTCTTGACCATCGGCACAATAGGGGTGACGTGGTCAACATCACGCCGGCCGCCTTAACCTTCCCAGAATTGCTCTGGTACCCAGTTGGGGCTGGGTCGACCCAGGAGCCATTTGCGGCCTAAAAAATCTCACCTCATCTGAGGATCGAACCATAGACCACTGAGCTGGGAAGCCAGTGCACTAACCACTATGCTACCGCGGCTCCCTAATTACTAGCAGTGCATCTGTGAAATTAGATACTTGTCTCTTGGTGATTTCTTTATTTCAGTGCCTGTTTTTCATGCAGGCTTACTAAATATAGACATTCCCTACCTCTTTGTCCCTGTCTCTTATTACAGACTTAGTTATATCGACATTTGTTAGTTTATTGTCTGTCTCTTATTACAGACTTAGTTATATCGACATTTGTTATTTCATTGTTTTTCTCTCATTACAGGGTTAGTTATATCGACATTTGTTATTTCATTGTCTGTCTTTCATACAGACTTAGTTATATCGACATTTGTTATTTCATTGTCTATCTCTCATATATATCGACATTCGTTATTTCACTATGTCACAGAACGTCTGGACATGCTCTTTTGTGTTATCTCTCACACCTTCAGCCCTACGGCAGTATCATTTCTTTTTCTTAATTTTTCTCACCTATCGCTTTTATTTGGCATAAATCATGCCTTTTCATTATTTTTACTCTCTATGCTGGATCTAGTAGGGTGAGGACTCTAACACTCCACTCCCCTACGGAAGTATCTGCATTGGGACTATCTTTATGTCTTACAATATTGCTTTACCACTCCTCAGACTTATTTACGTTCCGCCAGGTGAACTGGGGTATTATCGTGATAAAACCCAGTCATTATCACCGGTCAGCGATAATACGTTTATCTCTGTGAGTCGCCTCGCCAACCTTTGATGGCGAAAATCCTCTATTTACACAGACTGGTTGTGCACGATCGGTTCTAAGGAAGCCAATATTGTTCGTCTGAGAAATCAGTCTGGGGAAGTCACACGCACAGGTGATAATTAGATTATTGCATCCGCTGGCCCCTGTCCGTATCTTTATTACAGATAAATCTGTCTGGCGAGTAAATTTTGGCAGGACAGCATCTGGACAGGTTATCAGTGCACATATTTGCTTTGTGAGGTTTCACAAGATGCCACCGGAAATATTATCGCATGATTTGAAAGAGGTCACGCGTTGGAATATTAAATTTAATATTTTAAACACGTGGGGGATATTTTGAAATTAGACAACCCTACCCAGTGCTAGAGAGCTTAGGATTGGATTAAAGTAAGAAGCCGGAATAAACTATGGATCCTATTGGAACATCCGACGGAAGAACCATCTGTGATGTGAACTGAGAACTGTACATATAATGTAGTGAAATCAGACACGGAATAGAGAGAGTGCAGCGCACGTCATATGAGCGACTTCCAGAAACCAGAGAGACATCGGACTTAGAATTCCTATATTATAAGTGACAAATCGAAGTATTTTGGAAACATAAAATATTAAAAAGTAAGCCCGCCTTTATAAATACAGAGACTGAAAAACTTAAGGGACCAGGACTTTAAATTCCAAGACTGGAACCCTAAAGAATTGGATCACCCGTCATAAGAGAAACTTTCCCAGACCAAATGTTTCGCAGATTCACCCGTCATAAAAGGGATTCAAAATTTTCAGACCAATTGGTTCGAGAGCATGTAACCTATATTGCTCGTGTCCAGTCTAACCTGCGCGAGGAGATTGTGTATTCCCAAAACTTTGGGGTAAGTGTAACAATTATTTTACAAATGTAAATTTGACATGTTTTCTTGCTAAATTGTTATATATGAGGCTGGCAACCTCAACATACGAAACTAGTATATTCATAAACCACTGAAGCAAGCGCTGATGATTTCTTCTGGCTAGTCGTGTGGAAAACCGACAGCAGAGATGACCCCAGACTCCGAATGGAGCAGTGATGACTGATGATTACATCGCATGTGCCAAAAGTGAATACTATTTTGTGAGATATATGCACTTTGTTAATTGTAACTCAGGCAACTCATTATTCGCGCTGTCTAGACACATTTTCCCAGTTAATACCCAGAAGAATGTGGTGAATTTTATTCATCTTCCCTGAGCTACACTGTGTACTCGGAATTTAATTCTTCTGAGAGATTAACATTGGTGGATGGACAGAGAGAATGCGCCTGTTAATTGGCAGTCCACAAATGTACTGAGCAGAGGCATTTGTTTTCCTATTTTTTCCAAAAGTTTCTGGTTACAAGCTATCAGACGGTACGAAGTACTGAAGTTACTACGTCACTCGTGTGAGAGAAGTACACTCATCACCAAGAAGTGACGAATACCACAGCTGCAGGACTCCCTTATATCAGATAAGTACTTATAAAAAGACACCAGCAAAAAGGACATAATTTATTATTATATCCTCACCCTAAATCTCTGTGGAGCAAAAATGTGATTCCAATATATACTGTTCAAAAAAAAAAAAAGAAACGCAACATTATTGCAGTGGTAATGGACACCACATTTCAAACTTGTACCAAAATTTTATTTTACGGAATTAATGTTTCAATCTTGGCATGAAGAAACTTTCAGACTTTAACAATGAAATGATGTTCGTTAAATTTTGTTTGGACTTTTATTCTTTGCGACTGAGGCCTCCGTTTCAGTAAGGTGTATGGCCTCCTCTGGCCTCTATCAGAGAATGACATCTCCTTGACATGGATCCAATTAGCCGTTGGATCTGTTGTTGTGGGATGGCTGCCCACTCTTCCCGCAGTGCAAGAGACAACTGTCGGAGATTGGCTGGATTCACGTCTCGCTGGCGGAGTCGTCTGTCGAGTTCATCCCATAAGTGTTCTATGGAGTTCATGCCTGATGACATGGCTGGCCACGGAATGGTCTGGACGTTGTTGTCAGCGAGGAAATGGGTGGTGAGTTGTGCCACATGAAATCGAGAGTTATCCTGCTGAAAAATCGACGCTCGTGCAGCCAGAAGTGGAAGGACGTGAGGACGAAGAATTTCAGCGACGCATCATTGGGCATTCAGGCGTCCTTCAAATTGCACCAGGTCACTTCTTCCCATGAAGTTGATCGCTCCCCCCCCCTCTCCACATCAGTACACTTCCACCACCATGTGGAGGAGCCTCATCAACGCTGTTCTGGGCGTAGCGCTCATGGACTCTGCGGTAAACTCTTCTCCGTCTATCGTGTCGCTGGAGCACAAAAAAGGATTCATCACTAAACCGAACCCATCTCCAGTCATTCCCAACGGTCCATTGACGATGCTGGTTCGCCCACTGCAGTCGGTTCTGGCGATGCCGGTCCGTAAGAAGAGGACCTCTGTAGGGTCTTCTAGCCCAAAGACTAGAGTCGTGCAGCCGGTTCCTGACCGTTTGATCTGAAATTCGACGAGCTGCTGACATTGACTGGACTGTGGAGGACGCAGATGCAAGTCGATTCCTGAGGTGACGCAGCCGTATGAAGCGGTCTTCAGCAGGAGTTGTGACTCTGGGTCTTCCACTGCGCGGTCGGTCTGCCACTGAGCCAGTTTCTTGAAATCGCCTCCAAGGCGACTAATGGTGCTTCTAACCACATTAAATTGTCTGGCCACTACACTTTGTGACTGTCCAGTCTGTAAACGTCCAATGATGATGAGTCGTTGTTCTGTAGTGAGATGAGCCATACTTGCGCATTGAATTTTCAACTGAATTTATTCGAGGAGCGTCAATCTTTTATAGGCATTCAATAATATGGTCAGAGAGTTTTGTGTTCAGTAAGTTTCACGGGATTCTCATGAACTTGTCACGAGTTATTGTCAAAAATGTTGTTTTGACCTTGACCTCTTTCGTGACCTCACGAATCATGAGGTGAGTACAATTCAGATAACCACGAGAAGTTAATGACCAGGTGGACACAGTCTATAGGTTGACTGATGTCCAATCAACGAATATCTTTTATAAAAGTAACACCAAAAAAGTTGCGTTTCTTTTTTTGAACAGTGTATAAGTCACCAGCATTTTATTTATTTTAAACTGTTAATACTAATTGATTATTAAATTTGTTACATGTTATTTTAAAACTAAACAAACATAGTTGAGTCAGTTATTACATGTTTGAAAGCAAACGTATGAGCCAGAATATTTCATATATATATATATAATATAAATATATATAATATATATATATATATATAAGAATATTTCATATATATATATATATATATATATATATATATATATATATATATATATATATATATATATATATATATATATATATATATATATATATATATATATATATATATATACGAGGGGCGTTCAGAAAGTAATGCACCACATCTTTTTTCTCAGCTAATAATGAAGATAGAAGCATGAAATGTTGCACACTTCAAATATGGCAGGTGTCAATTGTGTGCACCAAATTGCACTACAACCGGCCAAATAATACGGCTGCCCTAAACCGTTGAAATGGAGCGTGTTAGCAACTTGCGTTATAAGCAGCGAATTGTGATAGAATTTCTCGTTGCAGAGAAGGAAACTGTTGTGAACATTCACAAGCGTCTATGTGATGTGTATGGAAGTTTTGCAGTCGACAGGAGTACAGTCAGTCGCTGGGTTTAGAGAATCAAAGAATCAGGAAGTGGAGATATGGAGCTGCTTGATCGGCCGCGCTGTGGACGTCCTGCCACAGCCACCAACGCAGAAATGTTGAAATGCGCTGAGGGCATTATTCTTACTGATAGGCGAATCACTACTCAAAAATTGGCCTTACAGCTGTCACTCAGCATTGGTAGTGCAAATGCAGTTATAAAAACTCTCGGATTTTCTATGGTTTGCGCAAGATGGGTTCCTCGAAGTCTCACAAATGATCACCGATTGCAAAGGAAAGCAATTTCTTCTGAATTGTTGGAGCGTTTCAATGCTGATGGAGAGAACTTTTTGGCTAAGATCGTTACAGGTGACGAAACCTGGGCACATCATTTTGAACTTGAGACAAAAGACAGCCGTGAAGTGGCATCATCCGCAATCACCACGAAGAAAGAAATTCAAGACAATTCCTTCAGCTGGAAAGGTCATGATCACTGTCTTTTGGGACATTGAAGGTGTGATTCTTGTGGACGTTATGCCAAGAGGAGAGACAATCAATTCGCAAGCTTACATTAAGACATTAAAAAATTCAATCAACGTTTTCGCAGAGTTCGGCCGCACAAGAATCCAGCAGACCTACTTCTCCTTCACGACAATGCACGACCTCACACAAGTCTGGCAACACGGGAAGCAATCACCAAATTGGGTTGGACTGTACTACCCCATCCACCCTATAGTCTCGATTCGGCACCCTCTGATTTTCATCTATTTGGTCCACTTAAAGATGCACTCCGTGGGACAAGGTTTGAAGATGATGAAGGAGTGATTCATGCAGCGAAGAAATGGCTACATGATCAAGACAAAATCTTGTACGGGCTAGGAATACATGCACTTGTTTCGCGCTGGCATAAAGCTGAACAAGTTGATGGGGATTATGTTGAATAATACCAATGTTTACATGACATATCCATGTATATTGTATATAAATTTCATGCTTTTTGAATAACCAGCTCCTGAGAAAAACGATGTGGTGCATTACTTTCTGAACGCCCCTCGTATATATACATCTAGACATATATTTACCTCTAAACAGAGCTATACCATTATAAGAGGAAATTAGCTGAATTAACTCAGCTGGGGCTTGAACGAGCTAAAAACCATTGCTTAAACCTTTCACAAAAGGCGACGGACAGATATAAGTTAACAAATGTTCAGCGCTAAGCAGCATTGTTCTCGACTTCTGAATTTTCTTGTGAACTCTCCCTAGGGATAGAAGCGTCATTAACTTTCTATCTACATCTCTGCCAAGAGTAATCTTGTGCGAAGGTAGACACATTTGACGACCCATTTAGATACTCCTGAGTTTGGCCACTGTTGGACCACTACTGCAAAGCAGGGGAGGCAATCCATGACACATTAAATCGACATTCGTTATTTCATTGTCCGTCTCTGATACAGACGTACTTATTTCGACATTCGTTATTTCATTGTCCGTCTCTGATACAGACGTACTTATTTCGACATTCGTTATTTCATTTTTTTAATTTTGATAATGAGAAATATCCCGTGTAACCTCTGATGGGTTATAGTTAGAATATTCATTGTTTTCAATTCCAAATACTATGAACAATTGCCGATACTGAAAGTGGCATTACATCTCCTGTCCAATCATTGTAAATATGGCAAATCAAAATTACCAATTTAGCGTGCATGAAGAAAACAAAACGAAACAAAATTAAATAAACAAATAAAAACAAAAAAAGAGAGATAAAACCAAACCAAATTTTAAAAGGCAAACAGAAACATGAAACAAAAATAAACAGGGCGAGAGACGTAGAGGCCTGGGGTGTTAGAAAGATATTTAATTGACTTTCTCTTGTTATAAGTAGGGCTAGGATTTTTGTTGATTTTGCATCTTTTTTGTGGCTTAAAGAAAACGTTGCTCAGTTGAATATACATGTGTTTCATACAAAACTAAGCCGATTTAAGAGTCTTTGTTAAGGCATTATTTTTCTTTTTTTTGTGGCCATTTTTGGCAGGTTAGGGTATTTGTTTTTAGATTATTTGGTCATTTTATAGCATTTTTGTAGTTTTTTCCAGTAATTATTTTGCATATTTTGGTATTTTTAACCTAAACGTTGCTCAGTTGAATATAAATGTGTTTCGTAAACAAATAAGCTGCTTTAAGAGCCATTATTAAAGCATTATCTAGCATTTTTTGCCATTTTTGGCTTGTTAGGGCCTTTTTTAGATTTTTCGGTCATTTTACTGGATTTTTGTTGCTGTTGTTTTTTTCAGTAATTATTTTACAATTATTTTGGCATTTTCTATAAAAATGGGCAGTGGCCAGGTTACCTTCCTTAGTTTTTGACTGTCCTCAGCCGACCTACAAGGCGACAAATATTGTGACTCTGTTTGACGGGTCTTTACGAAAACGGAGATATTCTTTGACATCAAGATTTAAGTTGCGATCTTGGCAAGGGGAGAGAGATATTTTAAGACCGTTCATTCGAAAGTCGAAACTGATATTCCACCTAACTCTGTAGCCATGATTTTATTAAGGTAGCCATTTTGTGTTTTCATTGCACGATTCCTGGCCGACTACCAGGCCACCCTGACTATCAGGTCTTTTGGATTGTATTCATTTTTATTTATTTTCCCATGTTTGTGACTTAAGAATATGGTAATCTCTCGCTTTTTTTTCCTTTCCATGACGAAGGCCTTGTGGCCGCAACGTAATTTTCTTTGTCTTTTCGCCTGGTAAGACGAATCACCTTTATTCCCCCTTTTCTTTAATTCACCCATTTTTCATTAAGGCAGATCTTTAGAGAACTCATTGTTTCTATAGTAGATCATCACGACTCCTGGGCTGCCTACCGATGCACTGAATTAACCCTTAAAACAAAAAAACCACACAAACTTCTGCAGTTATGAATGACATCACAACCTGAGTGCGTCACCAGCCTTCCAGGAATGAAACTTAAAAATAATACCTTTAAGAAATTCTGCTCACCCCCGCCACGCTTGGCTGAGTTCTTAAGCTCGCGAGACGTACTGGGGTCAGCTCTGGTTCGCTGATAGCCGGAGAAATGGCAAATTACGGTTAATAAAATTTTCTCCCATGCGATGTGGCGCCTTCGTCAATAATTTAGCACCGTGTGGATAAAAATGTTGGTACAAAAATTGATATTTCTGGCGTCGATCTGGCAAATTTTGTTTCTTTGCATTCTCCTAACAGAAAGGACGGGAGAAACTTGGGGAGAAATTAGCGAATTAATTTTGAAGAAAACAAACGTCGTCTTTTTGGATCGTCAACATATGATGTCACGCATTGGGAAGGGGGGGGGGGGGGGGGAGGGGGGGGGGGGGGGGGGGGGGGGGGGGGGGGGGGGGGGGTAAAAATTTTGTGACGAAGTGTGACGATTCATTCATTCATTCATTAATAACCCTCCGCTCCCTGTGGAGCATATTTCTTCAACAAACACCTGCCAAGTCGTCCTGTCACGTGCCATCATCCCAAGTTCTTTCCATGTTCTCCTCATCATTTTCTCCTCTGTCTCCAGCTCTCGTCTTCATTATTTCTTGGTCTACCTCTGCCTCACTTGCCCTGGGGGTTCCATAACAAGGATTACCTTGTAATGCTATCAACAGGTTTCCTCATTGTGTCATATCCATCGACATTGTCTTCTTGTCATCTCTTGTCCCAGTGGCACTTGTCTGGTTCTTGTCATCTCTTGTTCCAGTGGCACTTGTCTGGTTCTTGTCATCAGTTCTACATTGGTAACTTTGTCATCTACCTGGAGTCAATATGGTATCATGTTTAGTGATTCAATTAGCCTCTCAGGGATGGGCGATTGTCTGGCCCTGTCGTGCATCGAAGCGTGAAACGTAAACAGTGGCAGTAGGGACAAAGGGTAACAATCTTGAGTAGAGGATAGGCACGAAATAATGTGCGTTATATATGCCGAAATAATGGGAGCCGCGCTGGTGTAATGACTACGGCGTTGTACTGGCGACCAGGTTTTTCATGGTTCAAACCCGGGCGTCAGCGTTTGAAGGAATGTTTACGACCGGAAATTTGACTGAATAACCTGAACTGCTCCTGCACATAAACCCCCTGTGGATGGGAAGAAATCATCACGGCAGTCGAGGGTCGGGGAATGGAAGGGCTCCTGGTCATGATTACTTGAATGCAGAGCTATTTAAGACAGACCCAGAGCTAGCAGCAGAACTATTAGAACCACTATTTGCACAGGTCTGGAAGACAGGGACGGCACCAACAGAGTGCAGAAAAGGAATAATTGTCAAATTGTCCAAGGAGTGAGATCTTGCAGACTGCAATAATTGGAGAGGAATAACTCTTCTCTCAGTTCCCAGCAAAATACTAGGCAGGATAGTTATACAGAGAGTCTCAGGGGCGGTAGACCACAGGCTGGGGAGGGAGCGGGCGGGATTTGGAGGGAACAGAGGATATGTAGATCATATATTTACCCTCAGGAACATTATAGAGCAGTGCTCAGAATGGCAAAGACAGCTGTACATTAATTTCTTTGATTTTGGGAAGGCTTTTGACAGTATACGTGGGGACAGTTTATGGAAAGTGCTGGGGGCTTATGGAATTCCAAGCTGCATGGCGTCAATCATAAAAAAGCCTTTATGCCAACTTTACGTGTGGCGTTGGGCAGGGCAACCTAACCTTTGAAGTGAAGACAGGAGTACGACACGGATGCCCCTTATCAACCACTCTATTTTTAACAGTCAAAGACTGAGTGATGCGCCAGACAACAGAGGGCAATCCAAGAGGAATAAGATGGACTACATTTTCTACATTGGAAGATCTGGAATATGCAGATGACATTGCACTGCTAGCACATTCACATCAACACATCCAGGAAAAAACGGATAGACTTAATAAGTATAGCCAGCAGGTGGGCTTGAACATCAACCTAAAGAAGACTGAGGTCATGACGCTCAATTTGGGCAACCTGAGCCCATATCAGTAAGGAGTCAGCGGCTGGAACAGACAGATGCCTTCACATACCTAGGATGCATGGTAACACCAGACGGCGGAGCAAGCGAAGACATCAACGGCAGAGTGAAAAAGCAAGAACTGCCTTTTTAGTCTAAACAACATCTGGAAGTCCTCTCAGTACAGCACAAGCACAAAATTAGGATTATATCAGAGCTGTGTGCTTTCTGTGCTTCTCTATGGCGCGGAGAGCTGGAGAGTTACAGGGAAGGAAATGTCGAAATTGTCCTCTTTTCACAAAACATGCCTAAGAAAAATTCACCGAATCTTTTGGCCGAATACCATTGTCACAAAATTAACCGTGATACAACGTTAAAATATCTCCAATGATACAACGTAAGGATAAAAACGAATGCGTAAGCTGCTAGAATACATGATCGCCCACGCCGCGGGTCATCACCCGCCATGGAAATTAAATTGTTAGACTTGAAGGCAAAACGGAACGGGAGGAGAACGGAGATCAAAAGGAAAATCTGACTGAACGCGTGCTTGAAACTAGCGAGGCTAAAAGGATGCAAATTGGTGGGGAAAGGAGGAAAAAGTCACGTTCCCCAAGTTGACATAAAGTAAAGAAATCGACAAAAAGGGACCTTGGATATTATACGCCACAGTCATTTCTTGGACCCTTTTACGATAACTTAGTCCGTTTATTCGAATGCAGTGATGAACGCATTCCAGAAGATTCTAGAAAATATTTGAAAAGTAACTTTTCTTAATAATAATGTTAGGAATATAAAACCTAGCTGGCCGGATGGCCCATCTTGAGCAGTGAAATAATATGCTTTCATTTATACAGACGGACAGATAATAAGAAAGATATTGACAAAAGACTGTGTTGTTCATATCAACGATCGTCTGCATGGAGATAAAACATGTCACTAATTTTCAAAAACTGCAGCCTTGAAGACGCAGGTGCTAAAATCTAGTTGGAATGAAGAGACGGGGTGGGATGGTGAATTGTGGCTAAAAATAACTTTAAAGGCAGAATTGTGTAGGGGAAGGCAGGGTTGGTTCAAAAAACAAGTGTGTTTTTTTGTAAAACGCAAGTAGAGACGGACGGACCAACAGACAATAAGGCATACTTGACTGAGGTATGACTGAAATGACTTATTGGTAGGATATTTGAATTTGAAAAAGAAAAGGCAGTGATTGGCCCTAGATGAAGATATTATCGGCGCTCAGACGCGCATTTTGTGCCATTCAGTATAAGTTGTCCTAGTAGACACAGTGAATTATTAAGTGGTGTAATTCCCAGAAGCTATTGAAGTAATTAGAGGGACGCCATCATAAGGCCAGCAGCTCAGCTGAGTTTTGCTAGCATTTATTTAACTGTGTACTATATTCATATTTCTGAGCTGTGAGTTTCAGTTGGCACCAATGCGGTGTCAAATGAGTTGTTGAATTTTACCAGAGTGGACCCGTGCAGTAACATTTGGTCAGAGCAGCCTATCATAGCCCCCAAGCACGGAGAGGTGGGGCCACCAGACTTCTGATATTGCCCCAAGCACGGAGAGGTGGGGCCACCAGATCTCAGCACCAGAGCTACACCTTCAAGTTACGTGAGCGTCTGGTCTGCTGAGAATTCACCAACTCAACTTATTTGCTAACACACCCATAAAAATTCCATCAAATAACTGGACAATGTGTAGTCACCTTAGACAGGGAGTGATGAGGCCACCCCAACAGCACATCCATTAAATGTTCTCCCAAAATAGATTAATACTATAAACAGTAATAATATTAACTAGTCTAGTAACATATATATGTACACACCTTGCATTTATTATGTAATATTCATGCATTTCTTTTATAATTACTAAACCTTTCATATGTTCTGGCCAAAATAAAACCTTGGTCCAGAACAAATAAATGTAAGAAAATTACTATCCAAATTTTACACACTTGAGTTAGTTCAGTGTATTATAACATTTTATTAATATTATTAGACTTAGTAAATATCTGTGTGTGTGTATGTAAACTACCACAACACATTACATATCATTACCCTAGACATTTAACGTAGCCACACTCATTAGAAAAAAAAAATAGGTGTGAGGTCGTAGTGGTAGCACGAAGGGCCTTCTGACAATTCACAGCTACATTTTATCTCAGGAGCCTTCACAGCTGACCTCATGCATCACACGTAGTAATATCACCATCATACAATACCATCAAACCCACTACAACCATCACCAACCAAGTTCTGCTTACTCGGAGCAAGCAAGAGGACATGCACACCATCATAGCTGGCAGAGGCTGGAGCTGGGTTGGCCATGTCCTCAGAGGAGACCCTGATGCTATTACAAGAACAGCTATGCTATGGACCCCTGAAGGAAAGCGAAAGAGAGGCCGACAAAAAACAACTTGGCGGAGGACTGTGGAGGCTGAGATGCAAAGAATGAACCAGAGTTGGGGCACTGTACGAAGGATGGCCGCTGACCGAGCAAAGTGGAATCAATTTGTTGTTGCTCTACAAGACGCCACCAGGCGTAATGGCCACTGACTGCTTTGACGGTCGGCGGCTAAGGATCAAAGAAGAGAAGAAGGATGGGAAGGAGAGAAGCTCCTGACCGGGTTGGAAGGAAAGTCCACTGACCCCCCAGCCTCGCAATGACATGTCATTGGGCCAAAAGAGCTGGAAAGCTCGAGTGCCGCTGGTTAGAAAAAAAAATTGCCGAAATAACAGATAATAAATTCGATGAGAGGAAATTATGAAAGGCAAACGAGCCATAGTGTCACACTGATACGGACTGCTTTTTATTGGGCTTATATTCTTAATTGAGGCTAGAAGTCCTTCATATATATCTTTGATTAATTCACATAGAATCATACATTGATTCCAAACCAAGCATAGATAAGGGTATGTCCATTCAATCCCCGCCCAAAAAGCCGTATACTTCAAAACATGATTTGTACTCCAAAGGCCAGGTTGGACGATTCACATAACGATTTATTACACATCTTGAAGCTCCAAATATCTCTTGATAATATGCACATAAAGTTATGGCATCAACTAGACAGTCTCTAGTGTCGCTGTACAGTCTTATAGCTGGAACGATGTCGAAGACATTTCCACACAGTTTTTATTATAATAATTCAACTCACGTTCATCACGTCCCACATCATTCCTCTTACATAAATACTGGCATCCTCACACGGAGGTCGGCGTGATGCCGACCACATCACCCCTCGTGTGCCGACGGTCAAGAAAATATGGGCCTAACACCATATTCCCAATATGCCTCAATGGGCGTGTAACGGGTTCCTTTACCTTTTTTTTTACACGGAGGTGTATGGAGGATCCAGAGATGGAATACAAAGGAATATGACCAGTAAATCTTCAAACACTCAGGAGCATAAAACACATACGTCCAACGCCTTGAATAGACACACAGCGAATCCCGAAGCCAAGGGACGCTTTAGTTAGCAGACTGCAAAACTGGCGTCTGCAACTTTAGGCCACCAAAAGTAATGACGTCACTTCCTGAAACCAGGGCAACGGTCTCATAAACAAATCAACTACATGTCGAACTGTATTGATATCGACATACATGTTATGAACTTTACTCATAACACACACTCCATCTTTCAGAGCCATACAATAGTACTGACTTGGCATTTGAGTTAAAGATTGTTTTTTGTGTGTGTTATATTCTATTTTTCTTGTTCTGTATTTATTTCCCAATGCAATAAAAGCTCCTCTTGCTTTTTGTATTCTTATTTTCATATCACTGTCTGTCCCTCCAACTGTGTCTATATTGCTGTCAAGATGTGTGTACGATTCTACATCTTTTAGTGGTGTTTCTTAAAGTTCAACCCTGTTATCATTTCCTGCATTTATTCTCATTATCTTTGTATTTTTCCCTGTGAATTTTCATTCCTAATTGCTGTTACCTCTCATCGAGTGTTTTCATTTTGTCCTGCATCTGAGTACAGTTATGTGATAAGAGAGCCAAGTCATCAGCAACATCTAGATCATCTAACTGTTTAGTCAAATTCCATTGGATTCCATTTCTGTTGTGTGTCGTCGATGTTTTCATAACCCAGTCTACTGCTAGTAAGTATAGAAATGGAGACAAGAGCCATTCCTGTCGCACTCCCGTTCTTATCCCAAACGGTTCTGTAAGTTGCCCTTCATGAAGAACCCTGTATGTCATGTCTTCATAAGCGTTCTTTATTAATTTAATGACGCTTCAGGGGAACTCAATAGTTCTTCATCAATTTCTAAAGTGATTCTCTGTCTACACTGTCAAATACCTTTTCGTTGTCCACAAATCCATTGTATAGTGGTGAAATCCATTCGAGACTTTGTTCAACTATTATTCAATCTTGGCTCAAGCATCGAATAATTGTTGTAGCCTTTAACTGGTTTAAATTGTTTTTAATTATATTTTTATTCTTTTAATATAATGTGATACACTCCTTTCCAGTAAACGATGTTAATCTGGGAGCAAATGGATTTCTTGTTTGTTCAATGGAGGAGCATCTTACTTTGCCGTGGAATAATAATACGTAATTGAATAATAACGATTTCAGTATTTAAACTCTTAAATTTGTGTGGATTCGCTCTCAAGTTTAACACTATTTAATGAAACTTTAACATAATTTAAGAATTAAAGTTGTTGATGTGTTTACTTTACATTTAATTAATGTTTTATTGTTTTAAATAAAATTATGATAAAATGAATGATATTTTAAATACATTTATTAATAATTAACCAGCAAAGCAGTCTTTGTAAACTCCTGATATATTAAACTTACTTACTTAGTCTTAGGAGCATCTTACTTTGCCGTGGAATAATAATACGTAATTGAATAATAACGATTTCAGTATTTAAACTCTTAAATTTGTGTGGATTCGCTCTCAAGTTTAACACTATTTAATGAAACTTTAACATAATTTAAGAATTAAAGTTGTTGATGTGTTTACTTTACATTTAATTAATGTTTTATTGTTTTAAATAAAATTATGATAAAATGAATGATATTTTAAATACATTTATTAATAATTAACCAGCAAAGCAGTCTTTGTAAACTCCTGATATATTAAACTTACTTACTTAGTCGTTCCCCTTCTACCGTGAGGTGTAGAGGTTTGGAAGAGAGAGCGCCAGACTATCCTATCGGCTGTCTTCCTCCTGGCCTGGTTCCATTCTAGTCCTCGATCCTTCAAAGATTGTCTAATGTTGTCCTCCCAGCGGACTCTGGGTCGTCCTCGTAGTCTGGATCCTTGGCTCTTTGTTTCCCATGCTTGTCGTGGTATCCGATCTTCTCCCATTCTGCAGACATGACCTCATTTCTGAGGTTTGGATCTGACTTTTATGGGTTGTAGTCATTGCCCATGACTCGCATCCATATGTCAAGACTGGGACATAGGTGGAGCGGTATACAGCCATCTTCGTTTTCTTACCAACCTCTCTCTTGCTGAGGAATCCTCGATTTATGGCCTGAAAAAGTCTCACAGCTGCTGCTTTTCGAGTGGCCAACTCTTCTTTGATGCCTCCCTTTCGGTCTATAATAGCTCCGAGGTATTTAAAGTGGTCGACCTGCACCAGGACCTGTTCTCCCAGCTTAATCTGATGTTTTCTTTCTTCTCGTGATATCACCATGGATTTTGTTTTAGAGCTGCTTATGACCATCCCTCTCTTCTCCAGCTCTTCCTTCCAGACTTGCAGGTTGGATTGGAGATGTTCCTCTGATTTAGCAATCAGGGCAACATCATCAGCAAATGCCAGCTCCGAAATATAGACCTGTCTCATCTTCCAGTACCCCACTGAATACTTTCTTGTTCTCTCCTTACATGCCTTGATGACATCATCTATAAGGAGTATGAAGAGGTAAGGTGATAGGATATCACCTTGTCTTACACCAGTGGTGGTCCTGAACTCTTCCGACTTATGGTTTGCTGTCCTCACATAATTTCTGCAAGACTTGTAGAAGCTCTGTATAGCATGAATCAGAGGTGCTGGAATATTCTTCTTTGCTAAACAGTCCCAAAGTTTGCTCCAGGGGACCCTGTCAAACGCCTTTTCCAGATCTATGAAACAAAGATGCATCTCACTCTTATACTCAAGGGCCTTTTCACTCAGCTGTCTGAGTGTGAAGATTAGGTCTTGAGTACTTCGGTTTGCTCGGAATCCGCACTGGACCTCATCCAATAGTGGCTCAGCTAGGCGTCGGAGTCTCTGCTCTAGGATTCTAGAGTAGATTTTACCAGGGACACTGAGAAGGGATATGCCTCTATGGTTTCCAAACTGTCGATTGTCACCCTTTTTGAAAATTGGTGTTATGATGGCAATCTCCCAATCCTTTGGAATGGTCTTGTTGTACCACGCTGCCTGTAAAACCCTTAAGAGTAATAGGTCACCTGATGCTCCCATGAACTTAACCATTTCTGGTGTTATACCATCATGCCCTACTGCTTTGCCCATCTTGATTTTCTCCAGTGCTGCCTTCAGTTCTTCCATCTTTATGTCATCTTCACCATCATTGGTTTTCTCTTCTGTGCTAGTGTTTATCATTTCTGATGCTTCACCATGCTCACCATCCAGGAGTTCTGAGAAATATTCTTTCCATCTTCCCATTACTTCCTTCGGGGCAGTAAGCAATTTGCCTTGCTTGTCCTTTATAAATTTGAGAGGGCATTGTTTTTCCTTCCTCATGTTCTTTAGGGTCTTATAGAACAATTTCTGGTTTTCTTGTGCATCTTTTTCTAGCTTTTCTCCAAATTCTTCCCAGGACTTCTGTTTTGCTGCTAGCACTTTGTTCTTTGCTTCTGTTCTGAGTGTCACATATTCTCTATATTTTTCCATTTGTCCTGTTGTGTTTTTAGCTCCTAAGTATTGTTTCCATGCCATTTTCTTCTCTCTTATTTTCTCTTTGACTTCCTCTGTCCACCAAGGTGTCCTCTTTCTCTTGTTCCCAAGTCGGACTTCACCGCATGCTTCTGCAGCAGCTGTCTTTATGATATCCTTGAATTTATTCCAGAGGGTTTCCAAGTCATCAGGTCGTTCTTCTGTGTTGCTCACCGCTGCAGCAATAAGCCCCTGATATCTGGTCTTAATTTCTGGCTCTCTCAGCTTGTAGGTCCTAATGCTCATTTCTCCTGCTCGTTTACTTGGTTTCTTGCGTGATGTTGGACAGTTCCTAGGCTGAGCAACTCTTTCAGTTGTTCTTTTGATTGTTAGCAGGTAGTGATCACTTCCAATCTCTGGCCCCCTCCAGACTCTAGCATCTCGGACATATTTGAATGAGCTTCTCCGAACAATGGCATAGTCGATCACTGACTTCTCATTCTTTGTTGGTTCACATCTAGTGTATGCATGTATGCGCTTATGGGGGAACTTTGTGTTTGTAATGATCAGATTCTGCTCACTGCAGAATCTCAGGAGTCGCTTTCCATTGTCATTGAGAGTATCTTCTCCATATCTTCCGATAACTCCACCCCATCTAGCATGGTCATTTCCAACTCTGGCATTAAAATCTCCGAGCATGATAACTTCATCTAGGCAGTCATCCATTGTCCTTTGAAGCAGCTCGAAGAATTCCTCCTTGACCTCTGCTCTCTCATCCTCATTTGGCCCATACACTATGACCAGGTTGACTATGGTTTCTCCTTCTTTTAGTTTAACAACCATAATGCGCTCCGAGACAAAGTTCCATCCCTTGATACCATCTTTTTGATTTTGGGCCACAATGCAACCCACGCCCCCTTTAGCTCTTTCAGACATGGGTACACCACTGTAGAGCAGCGTGTTGCCATTGAGATCCATGACTCCTTGTCCTTTTTTCTTTGTTTCCGTTATAGCCAGGATTTCTAGTTTTGCTTTCCTCATCTCTTCCACCAGCTCCTCTTCCTTCCCATTTATACTTCTTGTGTTCCAAGTTCCATAAGTCGTAGTCCGTAGTCCGTTCCAGTTCGTCGCCTTTAGAATCAGTCCAGTTTTCTCTCTTGTATTGCTAGTAATCGTGATTTAAAGCAAACAGGTGTTTGGCCTGTTGTGCCTTTGCATGGTGGAGGGGCTGACTCCTTACGGCCTCCATGCAGGCCGCCCTCCTCCTTTTTCATCCGGGCTTGGGACCGGCATTGGCGGAGTTGATATATTAAACTCTTCTTATTATTCTTGGATTCTTAGCCCTTAACTGACAAAGCAGTCAGTGGCCATCACGCTTAGTGGCGTCTTGTAGAGCAGCAACAAACTATCCCCATTTTGCTCGGTCGGTGGCCATCCTTCCTGCCGTGCCCCAACTTTGGCTCATGCTTTGCATCTCAGCCTCCACTGTTCTCCGCCAGGTTGTCTTTGGTCTACCTCTCGAAGACTTAGATTGTTATTTGTCTGCACTCGTTAACTAATTTACACTCGATAGCATTCTTTCTTTTCAAAATAAAAAATATGGGTGAAAAAACGGGAAAGGGGGAAGAGAGAGGTTTATGTCGTCCCTTAAGAGGGAGGTCTGGGATTTTGTGACAAAATATGACATGTGGGGGAGTGGGGTTAAAAAAATGGCAAATATTTCGTGCCGACATATGTCGCCGAGCCCTTGCCAGAACAGTTAGCGTTTATCATACTTATAAAAATATGAAACACAAAACCATGTACTAAGTGTAGGCGGTGTTCACCACCCTTCCAATCCACCAGTAGCATAGTTCTTGTATCCTGTGCCATTCGCTCAAGATTTGTATTACATGTTGTTTCTTCTTCTTCGTCCTGAAAAGGACGTTGGTTGCGTTGTGTCCGTTTACAGCGCAGCTGTGATAATTGCGCCTTTCGGCCGACACAACCGACTTCAGCACGGCATTTTTGGGACCGGGTTAGCCTTACCTCTTCGATCCCTACTCACTCAGCCAGATTGCAGTGGTTCAGCCTGTTTCCAGGACCACCACTTGGAGGTGGAGTAGAGTCTTGGTCAGCTCTGGTTCACTGACCCTGACGCAAGCAGACAAGCTATGGGTCGCTGACTGCATTTATCACTGTTCGTGCGTCTTAGGTCCCATATATGTTGTTTAATCAGTAGTCATCTCAGACCTAGCGGTCCTTTATATTTGGACGTGCGCCCTAATATAACCGACTAGGTTGAACGGCACCAACCAAGATCTGCTTACTCGGAGCAAGCAAGAGGACATGCACACCATCATAGCTGGCAGACGCTGGAGCTGGGTTGGCCATGTCCTCAGAAGAGACCCTGATGCCATCACAAGAACAGCTATGCTTTGGACCACTGAAGGAAAACGAAAGAGAGGCCGACCAAAAACAACCTGGCGGAGGACTGTGGAGGCTGAGATGCAAAGAATGAACCAGAGTTGGGAAACTGTACGAAGGATGGCCACCGACCGAGCAAAGTGGAATCAATTTGTTGTTGCCCTAAAAGGCACCACTAGGCGTGATGGCCACTGACTGCTTTGACGGTCGGCGGCTAAGGATCAAAGAAGGAGAAGGTTGAACGGGACGCGCTAGGCCAAGACGAGGCAAAACTTTATTTAAAAAAAGAAAAAAAATGTTGTTTAATCCTTCATGATCGTCAAACTTTCCTTTGCGCTCCCTGCAGAACATTTAGCCAACCCCCTGCAACTGGTCATCTTCCACCCAGTATTCACATGCTGTTGTAGTGGTGGTTTCTGTCGCAATCACTTTTACATCATGAGGTTGTCAACCAGTGGCGTATCCTGGTAATGCGAGCTAGGCGTGCTGCTACTTAAAATGAATATGTACGCCTACTATTTAACTTCTTCCCCTCTTAATTTAAAAACCAACTATATTCAATTATGCAATGATAGTTATTAAGGGTATATGTCAATTATCTCCGAAATACTAATTAACTTACAACTTGAAACTCACTGTCACTGTAATAATCTGCATTCCCGGCAACTAACAAAAATTAATCACAAAAAACACTGGACGGACACAGCCGATTTTTACAACCCGAGAGCTGCAAGACCACCGCTGTGACAGGGCACCTGCTGATTTTCTTTAGACTAGGTGACTGAGGCAGGCCTAGTTATTGCCTATTCAACTTGTCAGTCTGGTTCTTCGGCTTATCTTCCAAGTGAGCTTATCTCTTCTACTGGCCCTTTTCTGCCAGAGGTGGTAATTCTTGGATGAGATGATTTGGTTCTTTTACACTCCCAGGACTCGTTCTTCCCTCCTAGATATTATATGGCGACTGGATCGTATATTGGCGTACTCTGATTTTTTTTAATATGTGCTATTATTCCTGTTCTTCCACACCCTTTTAATAATCAACTCAACTTGTGTGGAGAAAGTTCAACTGATAATAAGTTAATTTACAATACACAGGTTCCAACATTTTTCAATTGTGGATGTTTCAACAACTCCATATCATTCCATATCTCCTGCCCTTAATTCACTTTATAACCCAACCAGGTTATTATTTATTGTCTTTACTACTGACTCTTGCATATAGATATGTAACTAGTCTGCTCTCCATTTATCCTCCTTTCCTATCTCTCTGTCATATTACTCAAATCTCCAGACCTGTCAAACCAAATTCTAAAATGGCATCAATCGCTATACATGGTTTGTATATATGTATATATATATATATATATATATATATATATATATATATATATATATATATATATATATATATATATATATATATATATATATATATATATATATATATATATATAATATCAAATACTGTCAAGTACTGCTGCTGTGGCCTTCTCATACTTACTCGTCAAATGAGTGAGAGAGCACCTAAACTTTCCCATAGTTGTTAAGTTCATCAATATCTTCTCTTTCCCCTGCTTTACTGTTCCTTGAGAGGGAGAGCATGACTTATCTCATGAGTATCAGTGTTGCAAAGAAAACCTTTATTCATTTATTCATGCCAGTGACGATATCTCGTCTTATTTATACAACAGCCTATCTGGCAATCAACAAATTACAATGTTATTCTCTTTATACTCTCTTTAGTCGTGCTTGTTTAAAATGTTCTTTCTGGTAGCTCGCCCCTTGAAATGTGAGCATCATTAACCTCTTGGAAAAATAATTTGCCTGAAAGTCTATAAAATAGTTCAAGAGTTCTCTTATCGTTATATGCGAATTCCAGCACCTATCACATTTCCTACTATTCACCCCTATGCTAATCCTATATGTTCAGCACAGTTTGTTAACCACAAATTAAGCTATTCTCCAGAATTACTACCGCTAATAGATCTAAGTCTAGCTACTTCATCTGGGTAACCTCCTGTCAACCACAGGTTTCATTTTCTTTAGAGCCCAGCAAGGCACGTCTTGCCTCGTCAACTTTTCTGGTAGGACTAACTTCTTTTGTCCTTCAATTCATTCCCATGATCCGTTATCTGTGTTCCAGTCAATACGATTGGTCCATTGTTCAGTTCACTCACCGATCACAAACTCACGGTTAATTCCCCGCTGGCAAGTCAGTGAGCTTCGTTCCATGACTGTTTACATCTTACTCACATTTTTCTCGTGCGAACTTCGGGCGATTGAAACCAACCAATAAAAACTGCACTATAAAACAAGTCTGGGAAACTGAAACTAGATATACTCGTAGATTCTATGCGAGAAAATCCGTTATCCTGATGCGTGCGGTCCGAAAGCAGAACTTTAGAAGAGAAATATTTTATAGAATAATAAATTTAATTTTTATTTTCCTTAGGGCATAGGTGTGCGCAGCACGCACAGCACACATAGAGAATACGCCACTGCTGTCAACCCCATGCACAACCTCATATTAGTCTGTATTCCTTTATGTCTATGTTCTATTCCCTTTGTAATGTGTGTGCAGTGGCGGGTCTACATTTTGGGGGCCCCGAAGCTTGAACGCTTGAAGAAAACAAAAAAGATTAGCGGGATAGGGAAAGAAACGAATTATAGATAAAACTGGATTTGGGGGCCCTGAAGCTCGAGCTTCATTAGCTTTATAGCTGTGCTTGTGTGTGGGGGGAGGAAAGGTCGGTCTATCTCTCTCTCTCTCTCTCTTTCTCTCTCTCTCTCTCTCTCTCTCTCTCTCTCTCTCAATTTCTCTTACCCAGGTAATTAGGGATGCAAGGGAATCCACGCTGTCGTCGCTTGAACTCCAAGGTGTATACTTGTTGCAAGACATGCGCGTTCTTCTAACTAGTGTGCAATTAACTTTTCACGGCGCAATGTGCGCATTTCCCCGAAAAGTTTGCGGGAGTTTTTCATTACAATGTGGGCCTTTTCCGCATTTCCTCGATAAGGTTGCGGGTGTCTTTCATTGTTGTTTTCAGACGTTTCAGCAAGACTATAAGTGTACATGGGATTACAACAGTGCACTAGACATTTCGAGACGTTAATTTGCAAAAAAAAAAAAAAATTCAGCTCATCAGTACATATTAGGAAAATGTGTGTTGGAGTGGGCCGCTTTTCGAAATCCCCCACCACCTATTTATTCTTATGATTACCCCACTGCTTCTACGCGTTGCTATGTTTCCGTGAAGCATACGAGTATCTTCATCTACTAACTACCCCCCCCCCCCCCCCCCCCCCCCACAAACACAATAATCTTCCCGAAAAGGTAATCGTAGCTTTCATTCAATGGAGACATACAAAGTGATAAAAAACAAAAAAAAACCACTCCTCGTTTCTTTAAATTGCTATTTCCTCACTCCAATGCAACTACGTTATATAATATATATATTTATTCTTAAAATGACAGTTTTTGCTCCTTCTGTTGAATTTTATTTCGTTTATATCCAACAAATACAAGTGATGATATAAACATTTAAAAATGCGAAAAATGATTTTTCAATCATCGAACAGTTAGACGAAACAACTTTCAAATATATAACTTATCATCGTAAATGAGCCTAGGTCCTTACGTGCGTTTCTAGTGAGTGTTTTATGTCAGTGGATCCAAGGTTTTTGACATCTCGTGGACGTCTGTTTCCTTTATCCCTGCATCGGTCCGACAATTCCTTCTATTTTCATTTCTCTCATCCCATTGGATGAAATAAAACAGTGTTTCCCAAAATGACAATAAACGCGTACCCTGTATGATAGTTTTGTCATACTGGCGTACCCCTCTAGGAGGGAAGATAATTTTGGAGTGTATTTAATAATATTTCTTCCTCTTCTTACACTCTCAGGCGTCAACTTGAATATGTTCAAAGAAAGCAGTGCTCAGCTTAACTCTTTGACTCCGGAACGTTGGTCAGATTTGACACCCGTGCCAAAACAACTCCCTGAGCGTTGTTTTTAGTCTATCACGTATTAAAATTACGGCACAGGGTGGAAAATTATTGCGGAGTCAAAGAGTTAAGGCTACTGTATTTAATAAAACTATTTTATCTTTGCTAACGTAGCGCGTTTTATCGGGGCACGAAAGGGTAGCAACGAGTAGTTATACTGTACCGCTTACATGCAAGTGGTAAGAGACAATTAAGGAGGGTTGGACATCGGACGGCTACTTCATCGTGTGGAAAATTTAAGCCACAAAACTTTAAAAAAAAACAACAAACACATACATGGACAGGTTAACTAAACATTGAGGAAACCTGTTGATAGTATAACAAGGCAGTCCTTGTCCTGGGATTCCCTACGGTAAGACAGGTAGAGGCAGACAGAAGAACACGTGGAGAAGAGAAGTGATGACTGATATGAAGGGGTTGAAGAAGACACGAAAAAGGTTCTTTAGCTGATCACGTGTTTCAGGGGAAATTAGCGCGTGTTTGTTGAAGACCTATGCTCCTAGGGGAACTAAGGAGTAATGATTGATTTATTGATCTACACTAGCCCACAAACAAGATATATATATATATAGGGCTGAGATCTTTAACGATTAATTAATCGATTAATCTGTTTAAAATATTTCGCCATCGATTAAGTGATAAAACAAATTTTAATCGATTATTCCATTTTTAGCAATATTTATATTTTTGCTAAAATGCAAGAGCATTTGTTGTGTTAGAGGTGTGTGATAAGTAACTCGGCAAGTGTGGTTAATAATAATATATAGTTTGGTTGCAACTTTTCAGTATTTTCATTATATTTTCAGGAGAGAGAGAGAGAGAGAGAGAGAGAGAGAGAGAGGTTTTCTCATCGTCATTAATTGCCATCTCCACAACGAAGGTTGGCTGTAATGGATCTCCAACGTCTTCTGTCTCTTGTCTTGGTGGTACACTCTGATAGACTATTTCCTGTCCATCTCTTGATGTTATCTTCCCTATTTATAGCGCTGTCTTCCCCTTGCACGTATCAACATGATAACTTTAACCATATCAATATTTCTCTGAAACCTAAAGTTTGTTTGTTTATTTTTTAATTTAAGAGTCCATCATGAACATCACCATCAAAATCTCACTGGCACTAAGACCCCATCAGAAGTACAAAATCTCACTGGCACTAAGACCCCATCAGAAGTACAAAATCTCACTGGCACTAAGACCCCATCAGAAGTACAAAATCTCACTGGCACTAAGACCCCATCAGAAGTACAAAATCTCACTGGCACCAAGACCCCATCAGAAGTACAAAATCTCACTGGCACTAAGACCCCATCAGAAGTACAAAATCTCACTGGCACTAAGACCCCATCAGAAGTACAAAATCTCACTGGCACTAAGACCCCATCAGAAGTACAAAATCTCACTGGCACTAAGACCCCATCAGAAGTACAAAATCTCACTGGCACTAAGACCCCATCAGAAGTACAAAATCTCACTGGCACTAAGACCCCATCAGAAGTACAAAAATCTCACTGGCACCAAGACCCCACAGAAGTACAAATCTCACTGGCACTAAGACCCCCATCAGAAGTACAAAATCTCACTGGCACTAAGACCCCATCAGAAGTACAAAATCTCACTGGCACTAAGACCCCATCAGAAGTACAAAATCTCACTGGCACTAAGACCCCATCAGAAGTACAAAATCTCACTGGCACCAAGACCCCATCAGAAGTACAAAAGCTAATAAAACGCTATATTACAAAAACAAAAGCTAACATAACAAACACAATAAATAAGGAATATTCTAAGTTTAGGCTACGCACGAGGTGCTGTAATATACCACGTCTCATAAACTGGTAATCTTGTGGTATTTTTTAGGAACGTGGAAGTGCATTTTAAACTGGTATCGAGTACCAGAAAAACCTCTGTCTCTATGTCTGTCTATCTATATATCTCTCTCTGTCCCACTTTGTCATTCTCTCTGTCTCTTTGTCGCGGCCTGCCTCTCTCTGTCTCTGTCTGGCTGTCTTTCTCTGTCTCCTATCTATCTGTCTCCTGTCTCTGTCTTTTCTCTGTGTCTTTTTATCTCTGCCTCAGTCTTCTATCAATGTCGCTTCCGGTCTCTCCCTGCTTCTATCTATCTCCCTTTCTCTCAGCCCCACTCTGTCCCGTCCCACTGAGAAATGTAAAAAAGGCTAAAATACGTATTTCTTTACCCTGATGAAATAAACATTTCGTTCGTCCGTTCTCTCTCTCTTTGCCTCTCTATCTCTCTCTGTGGCTATCTCTAACTCTCGTTCTCTCTCGGTCTGCTCTCTATCTGTCTCCTACCTGTCACTTCGTCTCTCTCTCTTCGTCTCCCTCTCCCTCTCTGTCACTTTGTCCCTCTCTGTCTCTTCCTGCCTCTCTCTATTTCGTTCTGTCTCTCACTGCCTCTTTCCGTCTCTGTCTCTGTTTTTTATGTCTCATCTCTCTGTCTCCGTCACTCTGTCTCTCTATCTGTCTCTCATGCATCCCTGTGTCGCTCTGTCTCTCTTCGTCTCTTTCTGTCTATGTATATCTCTGTCTATCACTTTCTCTCTCTCTCTCGCTATATGTATATATATTTCCCTCTCCTCTTGTAACAAAAATTTAATTCGATTATCAAACTGCGTCAAAGGAATGGAAAATTACAAACACCGAAAACAATTTTGTTAAAAATAAAAAGAAAGGTGCCAGAAACAAGTAGAGAACAAAAGAAATTAAAGGAAGCAGAAAATCAAACCTGGACTTAGAAGACACAGATTTTTAACTGAAGACAGACGAACTGCGACAAGAGAAGAAGGATTAATTTGGGGAAACGAACCTGAAGAAAGAAAGAGAGAGAGAGAGAGAGAGAGAGAGAGAGAGAGAGAGAGAGAGAGAGAGAGAGAGAGAGAGAGAGAGAGAGAGAGAGAGAGAGAGAACGAACAAACGAAATTTGTATTTCATCAGGGTAAAGAAATACGCATTACTACCTTTTTTAAATTTCTGCCCCGCAATAATACAATTTTGAACTTGTTTTCAAATTACCATATTCTTCAGTAATAAGTAATTAATTTTACCATCACATTCAGTAATTCATCAAACGCGTACAATTTCACTCACATACATACACACAAAGGCAGAGAGAGAGGTGGGGAGAGAAAGAGCGCAATAAAGCAATTACAATTTTAAATTCAAGTCACAGCTATAACCTCACAGCTATAACCTCACAGCTATAACCTCACAGCTATAACCTTACAGCTATAACCTCACAGCTATAAGTAAATACTCCAATTAACCAAGTCGTTGGAGCGCTGATCCCTCGCGGCAAAGGCGCTGGGTTCGATTCACGGTATAGACACGCTTCAGTCTACCCAGCTGTAAATGGGTACCAGAATTAGCACACGAGTTAGAGAAGGGAAAGGCAGCGAGGAAGGGAACTGATCACCCCACCTCTCCATGCTGGACCTGGTATAGTGAGGTCTCTAACACGGCATTCCCCTACGGCAGTATCTGTTATGGGATTACCGTTTTACTCATGGACACAGTTTATGCGCTGAAACAGAGAGTCGTCAGTAGGTGTGTGTTCAAGATTTCATAACGTGAATGTAGATATCTTGAACGTGGTTTAATTATTACAGACAGAGAGAGAACCAAAGAAAGAGAGAGAGAGAGAGAACAGTAACGCATTTATATATTCAAATTAAAGACAACGCTATAACTTTTACAAGTAAATATTCATGAAAACATTGTATGAACTGAAACAGAGAGTCGTCAGTAGGTGCATGTTCTTCTTCTTCTTCCTCGTTCGTCCTGAAAAGGACGTTGGTTGCGTTGTGTCTGTTTACAGCAACGCTGCGATATCTGCACCTTTCGGCCGACACATCCGACTTCAGAACGGCATTTTTTGGGATCGAGTTTATGTTCAAGATTTCATAACATGTGAATGCAGATATCTTTTGAATGTGGTGATAGATAGATAGATAGATAGATAGATAGATAGATAGATAGATAGATAGATAGATAGATAGATAGATAGATAGATAGATAGATAGATAGATAGATAGATAGATAGCTTGCTAGATGGATGGATGGATGGATGGATGGATGGATGGATGGGCGGGCGGGCGGGCAGGCTGGCTGGCTGGCTGGCTGGCTGGCTGGCAGATAGACAGACATATAGACAGACAGAAGACAGATAGATAGATAGCTAGACAGACAGACAGACGGACAGACGGACGGACCGACCGACCGACGGACCGACGGATGGATGGATGGATAGATGGATAGATAGATGGGTGGATAGATGGATAGATGGAGAATGATAGAGAGAGAGAGAGAGAGAGAGAGAGAGAGAGAGAGAGAGAGAGAGAGAGAGTGATAGAGAGTGAGAGAGAGAACTTTGAAGCTTGTGTTCATAAACCGATTGCAACCGTGATGCACAACCGATATAAAGAAAATATTAAATTAATTCCAGACTGATGTTAAAAAAAAATATTAAATTTATTTCCAGGCCACAAATTCTTTTATATTTAGACATCCACCTTAATATAAGCGATATACATTGTGTTTAGTCTTAATGGAGGGCACCTCGAAAACGTGACAAAACTTCCAAACACAAAAATTACAAAAAAATAATTAAGTGTAGGAAAGCAACGTTAGACAACTCCGGAAACAAAACAAGAAGCACAAGTTAGCGGTCTTTTAAAACAAATTTAATTATATAAATATAAAATTTAGTGAAGTAAATTTGAAATAACAATAAACTTAATGCAGTTTCATAATCTACTATCTCGCAAAGTTTCACTATTCGGCGATACTCAAAGTGCTTCGTTTTTTTTGAAAATTGCTGATTATTTTTCAAAATTCATGGTAGAAAAACACCTATCCTTCAGTGTACAAATTAGAAAGCCTCATTCCTTCATCACAAGTTTCAGTGTACTAAGCAGAAAGCCTCATTCCTTCATTACAAGTTTCAGTATACTAAACAGAAAGCCTCATTCCTTTATCACAAGTTTCAGTGTACTAAACAGAAAGCCTCATTCCTTCATCACAAGTTTCAGTGCACAAAACAGAAAGCCTCATTCCTTCATTACAAGTTTCAGTGTACTAAACAGAAAGCCTCATTCCTTTATCACAAGTTTCAGTGTACTAAGCAGAAAGCCTCATTCCTTCATTACAAGTTTCAGTATACTAAACAGAAAGCCTCATTCCTTCATCACAAGTTTCAGTGCACAAAACAGAAAGCCTCATTCCTTCATTACAAGTTTCAGTATACTAAACAGAAAGCCTCATTCCTTTATCACAAGTTTCAGTGTACAAAACAGAAAGCCTCATTCCTTCATTAGAAGTTTCAGTATACTAAACAGAAAGCCTCATTCCTTTATCACAAGTTTCAGTGTACAAAACAGAAAGCCTCATTCCTTCATTACAAGTTTCAGTGTACTACACAGAAAGCCTCATTCATTCATTACAACTTTCACTGCACAAAACAAACAGCCTCATTCCTTCACAAGTTTCGATATGTACAACAAACAACCTCATTCCTTCACTACAAGTTTCAGTTCACAAAACAGACAACCTAATTCTTTTACTACAAGTTTTAGTGCACAAAAATCAGAGGCACATCTCCAATCCAACCTGCAAGTCTGGAAGGAAGAGCTGGAGAAGAGAGGGATGGTCATAAGCAGCTCTAAAACAAAATCCATGGTGATATCAAGAGAAGAAAGAAAACATCAGATTAAGCTGGGAGAACAGGTCCTGGAGCAGGTCGACCACTTTAAATACCTCGGAGCTATTATAGACCGAAAGGGAGGCATCAAAGAAGAGTTGGCCACTCGAAAAAACAGCAGCTGGGAGACTTTTTCAGGCCATAAATCGAGGATTCCTCAGCAAGAGAGAGGTTGGTAAGAAAACGAAGATGGCTGTATACCGCTCCACCTATGTCCCAGTCTTGACATACGGATGCGAGTCATGGGCAATGACTACAACCCATAAAAGCCAGATCCAAACCTCAGAAATGAGGTATCTGAGGAAGGTGGTTGAAGTAACAAGAAGAGACATGGTACGCAACCAGACGATACGTCAAGGCCTTAAATCCTACCCCCCTGCAGACCCAAGTAGAACAGTCCCAATTAAGATGGTTTGGCCATGTCTGCAGAATGGGAGAAGATCGGATACCACGACAAGCATGGGAAACAAAGAGCCAAGGATCCAGACCCCGAGGACGACCCAGAGTCCACTGGGAGGACAACATTAGACAATCTTTGAAGGATCGAGGACTAGAATGGAACCAGGCCAGGAGGAAGACAGCCGATAGGATAGTCTGGCGCTCTCTCTTCCAAACCTCTACACCTCACGGTAGAAGGGGAACGACTAAGTAAGTAAGTAAGTTTAGTGCACAAAACAAACAACCTCAATTCCTTCACTTCAAGTTTCAATTTAGACAGCTAACTGCCCTATTCCTTTACTACAAGTCTCATTTCACATACAGACAGCCTCATTCTTTTCCGACAAGTTTCTACTGAAACAACTTATCCAATACCATAATTCCCGCCGTAAGGTACTTCGGTCGGTCGGTCTGTCACACTTTGCACACCGTCATTTGCGCACTTTTTTCTATTTTCGAGAGAGTGCATTAACTTTCGAGCACAGCTAAGGGGGTGCAACTGTGGTTGAAAGTTAGACAATAATTGTATTGTTTCCCCTTATATGTACTCTCGCGAAAATAGCAAAGTGTGACGGTGTGCATTAAATCAACAGACAATCAAGATACTCTTCTGTCCAGTTTCATTCGGGAAACGGATTTAACTCGTCATTTTTCTTAAAAATAACCTTAACATGTAAGTTTTAATTGTTTCTTCAAGACAAAAGTTTAATTTAAAATATTGCAGACTTATTTAAATGGATCAAAATGATAAGATGGCTAAAAGGAAGAGACGATCGCGTCATTCACAGCGAGCAAGCGAGACTATAGAAGAAGCAGCAATGTAATACGTGTAACAGAAACAACACACTATAACTAAAAACCTGCCAATTTTGGCAGGTTGTTGCTAGTATACTTATAAAACAAACAGCAGCATACTATATGTTTTACCGGACGCAACGAAGGGCCTGATTCCTTCACTACATGTGGTTTGGACAAAACAAACAGCCTCATTCCTTGAAAACATATTTCCCATGTGCGCAAAAAAAACAGCTTCACTCCTTGACATATATACTGATTGTCAAAACAAAAAGCCTCTTTCCTTCACTACATGCTTTTTCCGGACGAAACAAACAGCAGCATAATTCATTTCAAGTTTTAGTTCTCACAACGAACAACCGCATTCTTTCACTAAAAGTCTCATTTCACACACACAGACAGCCTCATTCATTCACCACAAGTGTCAATGTACAAAACAAACAACCTCATTCCTGTTTCAGTATTCATGGTAGATTTTTTTTAAACCACTGCTTTAGTGTACACAATAAACAGCCTAATTCCTTCACTACAAGTTTCGGTGTACGCAACAAACGGTCTCAATCCTTCACTTCAAGTTTTACAAGACAAAACAGACAGCATCATTCCTTAATTACACGCTTCAGGTCACACAACTATCAGCCTCATTCCTTCATTTCACATTTCAGCTCACATAACAAACGGCCTCATTCTTTCATTTCACTTCACACAACAAACAACCTCATTCCTTCATTTCACATTTCAGGTCACACAACAAACAACCTCATTCCTTACATTTCACATTTCAGGTCACACAACAAACAACCTCATTCCTTACATTTCACAATTCAGTTCACACAACAAACAACCTAATTCCTTACATTTCACATTTCAGTTCACACAACAAACTACCTAATTCCTTCATTTCACATTTCAGTTCACACAACAAACAGCCTCATTCCTTCATTTTACATTTCAGTTCACACAACAAACAACCTAATTCCTTACATTTCACATTTCAGTTCACACAACAAACAACCTAATTCCTTCATTTCACATTTCAGTTCACACAACAAACAGCCTCATTCCTTCATTTCACATTTCAGTTCACACAACAAACAACCTCATTCCTTACATTTCACATTTCAGTTCACACAACAAACAACCTCATTCCTTACATTTCACATTTCAGTTCACACAACAGTCACCTCATTCCTTTACCACAAGTTTCAGTGTAAAGAAACAAAAAAGAACAACCTTATCCTTTACCAGATATTTTAACCGTCTTTCCACAGCGTCCTGTCTTCATTACTGTTTATCAATTCTATTTTTAAATTTTTTTCCGTGCCATGATGTTAAACTATCCACCATCCCGTCTCTGTGCCGTCCTTTTTTTCTCTTCTCCCTTGTTGTTGCTGCTGATGTTATTATTGATCCAGCAGCGCTTGGGCTCTCGCCCTTCGGCCCAATGCCATGTAGTGAAATCTGCATGTTTTCGCAAGTTGTTTTGTTTCTCTGTACAAGGTGTTCCACTTATCTGGCCTGGGAAGAAGGAGCATGTTCCTGACATCATCGAGTGCTAGGTACTCAAAGAGGTGATGGTCAACAGTTTTGTAGGGGTGGTTACATTGCTGGCACTCTGGAGAGTGTTGTGGTTGGATTCTGTTCAAGTGATTGTTGAATGGTATATGTTGTGTTCGGAGCTGAAAAATGGTGCTCTGATCCCTCCTTGTAAGATGGCCAATGTTGTCGTTAGGATCATGTCTTTTAACCTCTCTCCCAGAGTTTCCCATGACCCATCTATTCATTTTAGTTTCTTTGTTTGTCTCCCTGCCCCTTTATCGTTCCTGTTGTCATGATATACAAATCCAGTGCTTGTTCTCATAACGTGCTCAAAGAAAGCGCATTTCTTCCTTCTAATGTGAGTACTGACCACTTTCTGGACATCCTCATTACTTTTTTTAACTGTTCAATCTGTTCTTAACATTCCCATATAAAACCACATCTCCGTGGCCTCCACTGCTTTTCCTTCTAGTTTATAAATTATCCATGATTCACTTCTGTATAACAGGATTGGCTTTATTTAACACATTTTCATGTAAGGGTACAATAAGTTATCTGCGTGCTTTTCTCTTTGCTGTCTAGTTCTGACTTCTTTTTAATGTCATCTTATATGTCCGTATCTCATCTTCACATAGTTCGTCTTTGGCTGTAACCTCTGTGGGTGCGGGGGTCGGAGTGGCTCAGAGGTATAGCGTCTGCCTCTATTTATATAGGTATCGGGTTCGCGTCCAGCACAGGGAATATAAAAGATGGAAGTTTTTTTTTTTTTTTCAGAACGTACGATTCCTAATGATGTCATACTCCCCCCCCCCCCAATCACCTAGGTATCTCCTGGGTATTGAAATCGGATACCTAGACTTATGGGATCAGGGCGAATAAATAGGAGGTCATGTGTGCAAGTTGTGTACGTTAAAAATCCCTCGGCAGGTGGAAATCGTAAAGAGTAGGCCATTCGGCCGCTGCCCTGGCGTAATTGAATAAATGAGGAAACCTACCCACCACAAAAATATTTATAGAATGTGTCATTGCTGTATACACACACTGAGATCCTCGCCGGTGCTGCGGAGCTCGTGCACTGTGCTGAGATCCTCTTTGTGTGATCTAAGGGAGGAGATCCAAGCACTGATGGAGTTGTCCGTGTGCAACGAAGATGGCCTTTCAAACCAAACCAAAATCTGTCTGTCTGTTTGTCCGTCCATCCGTTTGTTTATCTCTCTATCTTTCTTTCTTTCTCTCTCTCTCTCTCTCTCTCTTTCTCTCTGTGTCTGTTTCTCAACCCCCATCTTTTTTTCAGATCTATTTTTTTAATGTCTCCAATTATTATTAGCTAATGGGTACACTGATTAATTATAGCATGCAAAAATACGTTATGCTTCTTTGGCTTGATTTTAAGCTCACGTGCTTGCGTGCGTGAGTGTGCGCGTGCTAGTGTGTCTGGGAATGATATTATTAGATCGTGTAGGAAACATTGGACAGCCTTGCCGCTGTAGATCCAGTGTGTCTGTGTGTGTTTTTTTGTCAATAATATAATTTTTATTAGTGCATTTCATAAATAGGGGCTTGCGTCGAATAGAAGGTTTGAAATGGTATGACAGGATCATTAAGAAGGAGCTGATCACAAGAGCCAGACAAGTGCCAGTGTGTGATGGTATTGCCTCCCCTGCTTTGCAGTAGTGGTCCACTAGTGGCCAAAACTCAAGAGTATCTAAAATGGGTCGTCAAAGATGACTACCTTCGCACAAGATTACTCTTGGCAGATTTGTAAATAGAAGGGCAATGACACTTCTATCTCAAGGGAGTTTTCGCAAGATATTCAGATTAGCGAAAACAATGCTGCTTTGGCCGAGCACGTTAATCTGCCGACAACTTTTGTGAAGAATTATGCAATGATTAATTTTAGTTCGTTAAGCCCCCACCTCTGATTTACTCAGTGGAATTCTTATTATTCTGGTATAGCTCTGGTTAAAGTGTGTGAAGTAAATTGACTGAGACAAACATGCAGTACATTTAAAAGGATTAAATCGAAGTTAAATTTTTAAAATTACAAATAACAAAATTTAATAATCACTTAAGTTTTAACAGTTTGAAAGTAATTTGAATAGTTATGGATCAAGAAAAAGTTATCATCACGGTCGTGATGGGATGTAAATTTTTACAAGAAGTTCAAGTGGCTGCATATATATTGAACTTAGCTGCCACTGACGGTTCTGCTCCTTCTGATGGGTTGCTTCTTTTTACACTGCTCACGCTCATCTCTGGTCAAGGCTGTCGGGTGAAGCTCGTTTCCCAGGAATGTCAGGTAGAGTTCGCGTCCCTCGTCTTAAAGCGTAAGCCACTTCTCCATTCTTGTTCTGGAGATAGTACTTTCTGCTGGTACCACCAATAAGCTTATTCTGGCTCACAGACTTTTTTGCTCAGAGGAATAAAAGGCACTGGAGATGTCTTATTTCACGGTTACTTTGGGTCGTTAATTTTAACTTTAATTCCCTCTCTGACTCTGTGTGTTTCCATCTGTTTCTTTAGCGGCTTTCCTTATTAAAATGATTTACTTGGCTGTTTTTGTAAGTCCTTCAAGATTCTCCAATAAAAGGTCCGGCCTGATCAAATGGAATTTCTGAATTCTAACTTCTGGCAAGACTGGTGTCTTGGCAAGCGATCTTCACAGAAGATTTGACTCACTGAAGCGTCAGGTTATATTCGCTGTCCTGTCCCCGCATCTGTTTGTAACGACGCTAAGAAAGCGCCAATCGTTTCAAACCAAAAGGTAGGGTGGGGGCGATTTCAAAATATTCTTGACATGGAAAATGTTTGAACATAATGTAAAGGTCACGTTTCCCATATATGGCAATCGTGACATTCAAATATTCTCGTCAATGATTGCATATAACTTCTTACATCTACCCGGAAATATTACAACATTTCCGCTCAGGTGTGTCTGTCATCACACCAGGTCGATTCGGGACCAGCGCTCCT
This sequence comes from Oreohelix idahoensis, assembly GCA_024509875.1. Classification (NCBI taxonomy): domain Eukaryota; kingdom Metazoa; phylum Mollusca; class Gastropoda; order Stylommatophora; family Oreohelicidae; genus Oreohelix; species Oreohelix idahoensis. The sequence continues at coordinate 771,093 of JAMPIV010018375.1, read as the reverse complement.
TGTGCAAACACGAACTCCTGTTTAACCATGTGTGCTGTGTCTTATCACGACAATAATTAGTCGGTCACACGAGCCATATCAGCGCTAAGTAAACTCGCTTGGCCATTTATGTGCGAAAACAGTCGCACCCTTGTGGTACCATAGGATTTCTGTCGGTCAACCTTGCATCATCGTCTACTCTATCCGCAGGGATAGACAGGTAAACAAACAGACATGACGACTATCGCTGAGAGGAGTGTAAGAATATTTAAAAATGAGAAAATATCTGCTACACAGCAGAAAGAAATGGTGCTACTAATAAAAAGCACTCAATTAAATCAGTACAACAAATGAACTGAGTACTGCCGTAGTAAAAGAGAGATCGAGAAGACGGGGTCGCCCCAACCCGTTCTGTGACACAGTGGAACAAGAGACGAGAAGGTGGCCCTGGAGATGGATGGGACACATATTGAGGAAACGTGTTGACAGTATTACAAGGTAGTTTTTGTTCAGGAATCCCCAGGGCAAGAGATGTAGGGAGTGACCACAAGAACACACGGAGAAGAGACCTGGAGACAGACATGAACTCCTTCTTCTTTGATCCTTAGCATCTAACTGTCAAAGCAGTCAGTGGCCATCACGCCTTGTGGCATCTTGTAAATCAGCAACAAACTGCTTCCACTTTGCTCGGTCGGCGGCCATCCTTCGTACAGTGCACCAGCTGTGGTTCATTCTTTGCATCTTGACCTCCACAGTTCTCCGCCAAGTTGTTTTTGGTCGGCCTTTCTTTCGCTTTCCTTCAGGGGTGGTCCATAGCATAGCTATCCTTAAGATGGCATCGGGTTCTAACAGACATGAACAGGATGAGGAAAACATGGGCAGCTTTACGCTGATGGCACGGGATAGGAGGTCGTGGCGTAGGTTTGTTGAAGTCTATGCTGCCTGCGGGGTTTAAGTGTGATGACGATTTCGTGTGTGTCTGTCACGTGTTAGTGCATCCATTTTCCGGAAGACGAAAGCGGTTAGAAAAACGGAAACGCTGCCACAGAGACGGACAAATTCACATACCAATAGCGGGACACAAAGATAAATGAGGGAAATGAAAAAAAAAGAATAAAAAAAAGAATCGATAAGCGAAATAACTAAGTTTTAGATTACTCAAAAATGTAAGACAAATTGTGTAGCATACGTACAGCAATACTTATCGTTATCTCCTTCTTTGATCCTTCCTAAGATTAGATAGATCCCCCCCCCCCCTCCCTTTTTGAGAAAGCCTACAACAAATCTCAAACTCCAGCAGCCGTGATTTATGTAGCAATTTATTTTTAATGATGACTTTGCCACCCACACGTACTACCTTAGATGAGTCGCCTTTTACGATCTCCTTGAGGAAGCAGTGGTATTACACTTGTTTCGTCTCATGAGAAGCCCTCCCCCGTGGAACTACCCGGTGCAGAGTAACAGTAGCTACATGGAAGTGAAATTGGGAAATTGTTTCCGAAGACCAGACCAGTGGCGTTGGTGATAATGTCCTTCCACACGTTTCGTTTCTTGGTGTTGTCTTGTTGCGTTCTTGGCCTGTAGAAGAGCTCTCATTACGTACCCACAATTATATTACAATTTCGTTAATTAATGTTTTAAAAAAAGGGATTAATTTATATGTGTACCATCGAGGTGCTAAATAAAAAAAATTACTGTGTAGTAATATCAGTGAGATTCATTTGAGAGAACTTTTAAACAATTTTTTTTCTTCATAAATCAGCATCGTTATCATCATCGTCATCATCATTATTATTCATCGTCATCATCATTATCATCTCTTCATCATTATCATCATGGTCATGATCATCATCATTATTATCATCATTATCATCATGGTCATGATCATTATCATTATTATCATCATTATCATCCTGGTCATGATCATCATCATTATTATCATCATTATCATCATTATTATCATCATTATCATTTCTTCATCATTATCACCATGGTCATGATCATCATCATTATTATCATCATTATCATCATGGTCATGATCATCATCATTATTATCATCATTATCATCATCGTCATTTTCATTATCATCATCGTCATCATCATTATCATCACCGTCATCATCATCATTATTATCATTATTATCATCTCTTCATCATTATCATCATCATTATCATCATCGTCATCATAATTATAATCATCATCATCATCATCATTATCATCATCGTCATCATCATTATCATCATCGTCATCTTCATTATCTTCATCTACATTATCATCATTATCATCATCGTCATCGTCATTATCACCATTATCATCATCGTCATCACCATTATCATCATCGTCATCTTCATTATCTTCATCTTCATTATCATCATTATCATCATCGGCATCATCATTATCACCATTATCATCATCATCATCATTATCATCATCGTCATCTTCATTATCTTTATCTTCATTATCATCATTATCATCATCGGCATAATCATTATCACCATTATCATCATCGTCATCATCATTATCATCATTATCATCATCGTCATCACCATTATCACCATTATCATCATTATCATCACCGTCATTATCATTATCATTATCATCATCTTCATCATCATCATTATCGTCATTTTCGTTATCATCTACGTCATCATCGTTATCATTATCATCATCGTCATTATCATTATCATCATCGTCATTATCATTATCATCATCGTCATCATCATTATCATCTATTGTCAACATCATTATCATCATCGTCATCATTATCATCATTATCATCATCATCGTCATCATCGTTATCATTATCATTATCGTCATTATCATTATCATCATCGTCATTATCATTATCATCATCGTCATCATCATCGTCATCATCATTATCATCATCGTCATCATCATTATCATCATCGTCATCTTCATTATCTTCATCTTCATTATCATCATTATCATCATCGTCATCATCATTGTCACCATTGTCATCATCATTATCATCATCATCATCATTATCGTCGTCATCATCATTATCATTATTATCATCATCGTCATTATCATTATCATCATCGTCATTATCATTATCATCATCGTCATTAACATTATCATCATCTTCATTATCATTATCATTATCATCATTATCATCATCGTCATCACCATTATCATCATTATCATCATCGTCATCATCATTATCATCATCGTCATCATCTTTATTATTATCAAGGAACTACCCAACTAGCCTTCAACAAACATACCAAATCTTCCTGTGCAGGGAATCATCAGCTCAAGATCTTTCTGTCTCTACCTCGTTATCTTCATTTCTATCTCCATTTCTCTTCTCCATGTATTTCCTGACTGATAGGCTTCTAGACTTCTTAGGTTAGAAGCTCATTCAGCACCAGCTGACTAGTTCATCCAGGCGTGCTAACATTCTCCGGTTCATCTGATGTCAGAATTGTTGTGTCATTCATGAATGCTTTAAACGGTGGAATGTGACACTTTCCATTGAGTTTTGAACATGTTGCACATCCTTCAGCCGCTTTGAGGATTACCTTCATAGCCAAAACGAATAGTATCGGAGAGATTGTACATCCCATCGTAATTCCAACTTGTAGGTCAATCCACTTCGTTGTGTACTCTCTGACTTGAAGATCTGACAGCGAACCCTGATAAATACAGCTTCAGCATTGCTGCAATTTCTTGTGGAATATGGTACATTTCAAGGGCCTACGACAACATCTGGCGTGGAACTGAGCTATATACATTAGCTAAATCCAACCAGATTAAACGGAGATTTGTTCTGTCAGACTTTGCCTTTTGAAGTGCTTCTCAAATCATTGTGACATGCTCTAGACACCGTGGTGTACCTGGGATACCTTCTTTCTCGATGGAAGTGTCAATAGTATCCATTCTCCAGGAGGTATATGGTGAACCTTTAGCCTTCAGTCTGTCCTGTAAGGTAAAGGATCCCATTACACGTACATTGAGGCATATTGGGAATATGGTGTTAATCCCATATTTTCTTGACCATCGGCACACTAGAGGTGATGTGGTCAGCATCACGCCGGCCGCCTTAACCTTCCCAGAAGTTGCTCTGGTACCCAATTGGGGCTGGGTCGACCCAGTAGCCGTTTGCGGCCTAAAAAAAATCCCACATCATCTGGGGATCGAACCATAGACCACTGAGCTAGGAAGCTAGTGCACTAACCACTATGCTACCGCGACTCCCAGTCTGTCCTGTAGTCACGATGTATTTCAGCTTTCGTTTTCTCATAACGTGACCACAGAAAGTGGATTGCTTCCTTCTAAACCTGATGAATAATTCTCTTTACTCATTTTAGTTGTTGATTGTATTTTTACGCGTTTTTCTTTAACTAGCCTTGTATGTCACTCTCTTGTCACCTTCAAACCTTGCAATCGATTTTTCAATCACTTCCAGATGAGCAATAGCTCTGAAACATGGCTATAAAGACAGAAAGACAAATAAAGAAAGAAAGGCAGACAAAAAGAAACAAAGAAACAAAGAAAAGAAAAAGATGAAAGACGTGAAAGAAAGGAAAGAGAAGAATGAAAGGAAGGAGACGAATGAAAGGAAAGAGGAGAACGAAGAAAGGTGCACGGACGGACGGACAGACCGATATGCAGACAGATAGAAAGACAGACCATCTAACGGCAATTTTACTTATTCAAAAGTATTTTAAAAAACGCACTGACAGAAAAAGCAGCTGGAATTTTACATATACATTCTATTTTTTGTCCCTTTTGTTTCTGTCTCAAGTACTCTTCTCCTTGTGTGTTTTCCATCTCTGTCTGCCTCCCTTACCCAGGGAATTTGAGAAGAAAGTTTGGTTTGGTTTTAATGACTATCTTCATTGCACACGGACAACTCCATCAGTGCTCCCATCTCCTCCCTTAGATTACACAAGGAAGATCTCAGCACAGCGCACGAACTCCGTAGCACCGGCGAGAATCCCAATATATGTATATAAGAATCACACATTCTATAAAAAATATTTGGTGGGTAGGTTTCTAATTTTTTAATTTTGCCAGGGCAGCGGCCTCATGGCCTACTCTTTACGATTTCCAACTGCCGTCGGATTTTTAACGTGTGCAACTTGCACACGGGACGAAAAGAAAAAATAGGAGAAGAAGGGCTGCCTTGTAAAGTTATAGTTAGGTTTTTTTCAATGTGTATCCTATCCACCAGAGTCTGCTGGGAGGACAACATTAGACAGTCTTTGAAGGACCGAGGGCTATAATGGAACCAGGCCAGGAGGAAGACAGCCGATAGGATAGTCTGCCGCGCTCTCTTCCAAACCTCTACACTTCACGGTAGAAGGGACGACTAAGTAAGTAAGTAAGTATCCTTTCCATCGCCAGCGTTGTCTTCTCATCTCGTATTAATTTGGCACTTGTCTGGTTCTTGTCATCAATTCCATATTAATCTAATCTATATTTTTGAACGTCTGTCGGTTTGACCCGCTAAAGATACAGGGGACGCAACGTTGTTTTTTTTTTTATAACGAAAGTTGGACATTAATTGTATTGTTTCCCTTAACATTAATTTTTGGACCAATATATCAATGGATTTCCCATTTTAAAAAAAAGGATTCAACAAGATAAGTAGTCGCATTTTCTTTTTTCGTCTACTTTTAGAGTCTTCGTTATCGCACACAAAAAGAAAAATCAGATGACATTCTACTTAGAACCTGTGGAGTTGGTGACTCACTAGAACTAAGGATAAAATACAGGGATGATCTTACAGAAGATTTTAAACATCAGGTTCAGTTAATATATCCTGAGATGAAAATTGGTTAGTGATGAAATTTACAATACAGCTTTAATTGCCATAGAAGATAAGGTTATTTCTATGGAAGGGGAGGAACTGCATACTCTTGGTCTCCCTCAAACTAACCGAACTGAGGGAGGTACAGTAGAGGAAACGATTGCAGTACATGTGCTAGAGGTGAAAGGTATGGTGGAGTAGATATGCTGGAGGTGAAAGGTATAATGAATGAAATGATTGGAATAGGTGTGTTTGGAGTGAGAGATATAAGGGAGGGCATGATTGGGACAGATGTCCTGGGAGTGTGAGGTATAGTGAAGGGCATGATTGGAGTAGAATACCGGAGGTGGGAGGTACAAAGGAGGACATGACTGTAGTAGATGTGCGGGGCGTAAGAGTGGCAATGGATGACATGATTGTAGTTGGTGTTCTAGTAGTGAGAGGTATCGTGTAGGATATGATTGGAGTGGATGTGCTTGTGACGAAATGGACAACCTCTTCACAATCTCTGTGACCGCTTGGCCTTTCACGCTAGCTTTGTCCCTCCTACTTTAACGCTAAGCGTTTATATGTGCTAGAAGATGATACATGTAAGAATGACAGACCTTAAATGCAAATAAGACGTTTTTACACAAAACGCAGCATTCATTCAAAGTTCAGTTGCCGTTACTGCTCTGACAGGGTAAACGTAGGTCAGTCCCAGATAATAATGAATGGGTTTTATAAGCGCGAAAGTGGGAAATGAATGTTTGTGTGATCTGGGTTTTTATTTTTATCCTATTGTTAAGTTGGAAAAGATCACACATGTGAAAATAAAGTCGAAATAACAGAATGTCGTGTGCAAAAAGGTCTAAAAGCTGAGGAACGGAGTGCAAATGTTAACTATTGTGTCGTGTGAAAAAAAGGACGGGTCGTGTGAAAAAAGGCGGGAAAAAAGAAGAAATAGTATAAATAGAAGAGTTGTGGGCGATAGGTAGCGATTTCAGGACTTATGATTCCAAGGATACCATGATTTTAGCGAAATAACAGAATGTCGTGTTCAAAAAGGTCTAAAAGCTGAGGAACGGAGTGCAAATGTTAACTATTGTGTCGTGTGAAAAAAAGGACGGGTCGTGTGAAAAAAGGCGAGAAAAAAGAAGAAATAGTATAAATAGAAGAGTTGTGGGCGATAGGTAGCGATTTCAGGACTTATGATTCCAAGGATACCATGATTTTAGACTAGAGGATTTTTAATGATAGCGTTAGGAGAACTTCGTCTTTGAGGATACCAAGACAAGTTTTTGAGTAAACAAATCTGTAAATTATTTCTTGTGGATATACATATATTATTCTATCTGGATGTACCTACATTATTCAGTTGGATTACATATTTTTTCATATCGGATAACCAATCATCATTGTGAAATTTACAGTGTTTGTCTAATTACATCAATAAACTCTAATTGAATTTTTCTACATTGCTGTTTGTGGAACTTTACAATAATTTCTTGTGGATTATACGTTGTTGTGCTGAAACTGTTTTGAGTATCACCAAACTCAAAGGGAAGAACATTCCTAGGTTGAAAAAAATAACATAAGGTCAAGTATTACGATCTCTGGCGGAACGCCAGTTAGCACTTGAACCATCACAACATATGAAGGATTAACTCTGATTACATAAAATCAATATAACTACTAGTGCCGTATAAACATACACGGCCAAAGACCATATTCTTTACAGATATGTTTTGTGTTACTTTTAAAGTTGCGAGAATTTAACTAGATAAAATGAGGCCTAGGCGTGTTTAGATTTAACTCCGTGCTGATTATCCCAGCCCTGCGAGAATTAAACTAGATAAAATGAGCATCTCGGTTTCAACTCCGACAGGATATCTATTGTCAAATTAAAGACACCCCAGATGCGTGTAAGAGACCGACTCGTCTATTTTATTCATCTGAGCAAAACGTCTGTGAGTCAGGATTGGCGTAAGTTGGGATTTACATTTCATATTTTATTACTAACATGTGAACTAACATATATATGTATATATTACCACGCGGATTTTAATATGTGAAACTCGCTTGTGAATGTCAAAGTCATTTGTGGTTGGCAACCTCAGCATATAGAATGATGATTCATGAGCCATCACTACACGGGCTGGCGATTGCTTTACTGCTAGTTTCGTAAAGAGAACTAAAAGCATAAAGTTCCAGGTTCCCTATGGAGCAGGGAGAGAAAGATGAAAGAAAGGTTGTACATTCAAAGTATAATACTTACATTTTCAAAGCAGTGTAAATGTCCCTATAAACATAGTAACTTTAAAATTAATGTAAGTTTTCAAGATTTAAACCAGTGTAAATGTCTTTGTGAAAGTAATGGAAGTTTCTTTTTTTAAAGTATGAAAACATATTCAATTATTTGTGAACACTTTTCAATCAGTTGTTCTCTATTGTATTATTAACCTATAAAGTAACTATGAAAGCTATTCTATTTTAATGTAAAGAAAGTTTTATCTCAAGGGATTAAATTTAATTCTCATCGAGGGTAAAGTCTGAGTAATTGGGATGGTGGTATGGAACCCATAACTATTGGGTGGAAAACGCCATACTCAGAAGAGCGTTTCGTTCTATTCTTTTACCATAGTCATTGGTGGTACCAGCAGAAAGTAATATCTCTGGAACAAGAAGAGAACTGTGACCTAAGCTTTAAGACGAAGGACCCACGTGGTAGACTCTCCTTGACGTTTCTGGGAAACGAGCTACGCCAGATAACCTTGATCATAGACGAGCGCGAGCAGAGTGAAAAGAACCAACCCATAAGAAGGTGCAAAACCATCATTGACAGCTAAGTTCAAATATATGCTGCCACTTGAATTTCTTGTAATATCTCACATTCTATAAAGACTGTGATGATAACTTTTCTTGATCCATAACTATTCAAATTATTTTCCAACTGTTAAAACCTAAAGTGATTATTAAATTTTGTTATTTGTAATGTTACAAATTTAACTTCGATTTAATCATTTTAAAGTTAATGCATGTTTGTCTCAGTCAAATTACTACACACACTCTAAACAGAGCTATACTAAAATAATAGAATTCCACTGAGTAAATTCAGCTTAAACGAGCTGAAAGTAATAAGTGCTTAAATCCTCCACAAAAGCGACGGCATAATTACAGAGTTAATATACTCAGCCAAACCAGTATTGTTCTCGCTTATTCTGAATATCTTGTGAAGACTCCCCTTGTAATAGAAGTGTCATCACCCTTCTATCTACATCTCTGCCAAGAGTAATCTTGTGCGAAAGTAGATACCTTTGAAGCCCATATTAGATACTCTTTGAGTTTTGGCCACTGTTAGACCACTACTGCAAAGCAGGGGAGGCAATACCGTCACAGTGCTGGAGGTGAGAGGTACATTGGAGGAGATGATTGGAGTAGTTGTGCTGGAGGTGAGAGGAATGGTGGAGAACAAGATTGGAGTAGATTTGCTAGAGGTGAGAGGTATAGTGAAGGACGTGATTGGAGTAGATGTGCTAGAGATGATAGGTATGGTGAATTAGATGTGGTCGTGATGATAGGTATGGTGAATTAGATGTGGTCGTAAGAGGTGCAATGGAGAACATGATTGGAGTATATATGCTGGAGGTGAGATGAATAGTTATCATTGGGTTAATCCGAGAATTAACCGTGGAGGGTTGGTCCTGGCTGCTCAGATAGTAATGGTGGCTCAGAAGTATCGCAGCCAGATAATATACTCGTATTAAAAGTTCAGTTACTTTTATTTACTCGGGCAGCGCCGGGTAAATCTATTAGTAATCTTTATTTCAGTTGTTCTATCTATATTTGTTACCGTTTTTGTGGCTTTAATTTTGTACATAAACTTCTTCTTCGTACAATCTCAGACGTCAACTTGAATATTTTCAAAGATAGCAGTTTCCAGCTTCAGGCTGGTGGTATTACCATAGAGTTTTTTTCCAGGAATGGTACTAGTGACAGCCATATGTGTTTTCTCTGTTCCTCATATGTTGGGCATCTTTGAAGCAGATATTCAGCAGTCATTGTATCAGTGCCACAGTTACACTCATCAGTAGTTCCTCTCTTTAGCTTATTGAATAGATGGTATCTCAATCTGTTGTGGCCCCTGCGGAGACTGAAAGTTACTAATATTTCTCTATTGCTGAGCTGGTAGTATGAATAATTTTGCATGAGGCCTGAATGCTCTGCAGCCAATTTATTCCTGTATTTGTATATCAAAAACAACCGCGGGTTACGGGGGCCCGAAAGGGTAGTAAAGAAAAGTAACACTGTCACTTATAGTGCAAGTTGTAAAAAAGCCAATAAAGAGGGTTGGGCGTAGGACAGACTTTTCCATCTTGTAGACCATTTAAGCCACACAAACATCAACAAACAATATGAACCGGGATGCGAAGAAGTCGCTGGCGATGGCTTGAACAATCATTGACGAAACATTGTTGATAGCGTTACAAGACAGTTGCTGTTCTGGAATCCTCCGGGTAAGAGAAATAGAGATAGACATGAGAACACACGGAGACAGAAATGAAAATAACCAGAAAGACATGAGAAAACCGTGAGCAGATGCCAAGCAACAGAACATGTCATGTGTTTGTTGAAGGCCTATGCTCCTTTGGAAGCTAAAGGGTATTGATGGATGATTGATGATAATGGAGGGTGAGGCAGCAGACGCCTTGCCAAGTCTTCCACAGTCGCTTTTTTACGAGTTGCTTGATAGGATTATCATCACCCGTCAGCTCCTCCAGGAGTATAGGCCTTCAACAAACTTATGACAAGTCTAATTCTCCCGTGCCATCCTCTCAAGTTATTTCACTGTCTTCTTCATTCCTTTCCCTTCCAGTCCCCAAATTTCTTCTCCGTGTGTTCTATGGTTCCTGTCATGAAATATTCTAATCCACATATATAAATTATTAGGTAAATATGAAGCCTAACAAATAAAATTAATAAAGAGAAGAGCAATGGTAAAATGACAGTGCTGTCACAAGGAATGTACTCGAAATCCCCCTTGTTTTCTGCTTCGTCTGCAAATTGTAACGCTTTCACGTTGATAGTAAAAGCTTACTGTATTATACCCGCTTTCTTCAATGAAACGTGTGCTGTATTTCTTGGAAAAACATTAAGAGGCAGACTGCGTAATGACCTAAATTTTAAATTCCATTCATGTCTTTTTTCTACATTACGTTACCAAAACGAACGAACAGATGGACAAAAGGATAGCGAGAAGGGAGAGGCAGAAAGCCGAACATTAAACACGCGTCGCGCGATACACAATTACTACTATCACGCGTGTAAGTCTACAAGCACTAACTTTTTCAGACGGACAGTGATAAAATACACTACCCTTTCCCAGAGTTAGGTTTATAAATCATAAAAAACTCTTATTAGAAAAGATAACATTAGATGGGTTTACGGTTGAGAACATAACAGTACCCAGACAGAACATCTTCGAAACAGGAGGTAAAAGAAATTGCATATTTTGAACGCAGCCACGTAGCTCCTTTAAATTTGTATTTTTGGGTTCCTTAGGGCTTGCTGACAAATAATATGTAAAACGTTACGCAAATAGTCCAGGAATTAATAAATTATACCCAAAATAAAATATTGGGGGTGCCTGACAGCATAAAATCATTTCTGCTCATAAGATTTTTTTTTAACGTGTTTGAAAAAAATTTACGTTACAGAAATAGCCTACCATGTAAACTCCAAATTGATTGGAGCGCAACAAATGAAAGCCTAACCACGATTGGTCGGGCTATAAATACTATCTTGGTTGTTAGGGGAAACGGGGAAAGGTAACATTTTTTCAAACACTTGTCGAAACGGGGCTCATTGGTCAGACTCGCTGATATACACACTTGGGAGCGTTAGTTCGAAACCACTTGTTTAAAATAGCTTGATAAAGCATCAGTGCGTTGAAGCCAGCATATATTTTGCTCAATAAAAGCCTGGAACATAGGCAGATGGAAATTTGTGCCAGTTTGTGCCAGAATTCATTGCTAATCAACGTATCTGTGTTATTCGTATGAATTGTGGGACAGTGGTCTTGATGGTACTGAGCAGCACCTAGTCAGAGCTTTGCTGAATCCTGAGTCGGACAGCATACTCCTTGGTCTTTTTAGCTATCAGTGAGGTGTCTCCTGAGCCCAGAGGAGAATTCGAGCAGAGGAGTCCTTTCCTGCCGCCATCACGCCAGATAAGCGAATTGGCCAGCTGAGCTCAACATTATGTCCCCTCATCTTGAACTGACTTTTTAAAATTAACATTAAGAGGGGAATTTACTTGTCTTAAAATCAGGAACTGTGAACATCTCCAATACTGGTCCCTAAAGACAAACTATTGAAGTCATGATGACAAATACCAACAGAGCTTGAACAAAACAAAACCAGTATTACCTCATTTTACTACTACACAACTGACACACATAGAACATTTGTAATAATATATGTCACTACAATATTCATATTAAATACATTCTGTACATAACTTGTAATTTAAATTGATTGTGATTCCTGGTTCCCTTGTAGTTGAATCAGGACACATATTCATTCATGCCAGTAATGAATACATATTGTTATTCGAAAGTTTATCAGTGACTCTTTTAAGATATCTTTGTAGAGTGTTTGTGGTGAAGTGGGATGTTATAAATACTTATAGGGAACTTAGTGTACTGACTGAGATCAGCTGTGAAGGTATCTATATCTATTAAGAGTAGTGCATTATAGATAACCTTACTTGCTACCACATATCTATATATCTCAGTCAGAATTATTCTGGAATAGTGTGATGCTACGTTATGTGTCTAGGGTATGAGTATGGTGAAGTGTAAGTCACAACAACAGACAGATAAACAATTTAATTTAATCCACTACTCTTGACAACACTGTGACACTCACATACATATAACACTCTACAAAGATATCTTAAAAGAGTCACTGATAAACTTTCGAATAACAATATGTATTCATTACTGGCATGAATGAATATGTGTCCTGATTCAACTACAAGGGAACCAGGAATCACAATCAATTTAAATTACAAGTTATGTACAGAATGTATTTAATATGAATATTGTAGTGACATATATTATTACAAATGTTCTATGTGTGTCAGTTGTGTAGTAGTAAAAATGAGGTAATACTGGTTTTGTTTTGTTCAAGCTCTGTTGGTATTTGTCATCATGACTTCAATAGTTTGTCTTTAGGGACCAGTATTGGAGATGTTCACAGTTCCTGATTTTAAGACAAGTAAATTCCCCTCTTAATGTTAATTTTAAAAAGTCAGTTCAAGATGAGGGGACATAATGTTGAGCTCAGCTGGCCAATTCGCTTATCTGGCGTGATGGCGGCAGGAAAGGACTCCTCTGCTCGAATTCTCCTCTGGGTTCAGGAGACACCTCACTGATAGCTAAAAAGACCAAGGAGTATGCTGTCCGACTCAGGATTCAGCAAAGCTCTGACTAGGTGCTGCTCAGTACCATCAAGACCACTGTCCCTGAAATCAAGAAGGATGTACCTTCTACTTCATAACTAATTTATATTTTCTTTTTACACTGATCACAATACATCACAAACATTGCGTTCAGAGCGTTAGGCCAACAGTCAGCTTCATCTGAAATACTTTATACCAGCATTACCATCCTTAATGGTCACTACGCCTCTGCACTTCCAGCATTATTTCTGTCTAATCAATCATCCAGGTGTCAGTGTACTATTTGGCCATTCCATGCCGTTTTACTTCTCTCCGACACCCTCTGTTCAGGCTGGAGCATTACAGGCTTTACCTCACGTTGGCCACTGAACTACACATATATATACAGGCATAAATCAACAATTCACATTCAATTTTCATTAAAAGATATTGAATGGTTCAAGCTTACCACAATTCATACGAATAAACACAGATACGTTGATTAGCAATGAATTCTGGCACAAACTGGCACAAATTTCCATCTGCCTATGTTCCAGGCTTTTATTGAGCAAAATATATGCTGGCTTCAACGCACTGATGCTTTATCAAGCTATTTAAACAAGTGGTTTCGAACTAACGCTCCCAAGTGTGTATATCAGCGAGTCTGACCAATGAGCCCCGTTTCGACAAGTGTTTGAAAAAATGTTACCTTTCCCCGTTTCCCCTAACAACCAAGATAGTATTTATAGCCCGACCAATCGTGGTTAGGCTTTCATTTGTTGCGCTCCAATCAATTTGGAGTTTACATGGTAGGCTATTTCTGTAACGTAAATTTTTTTCAAACACGTTAAAAAAAAATCTTATGAGCAGAAATGATTTTATGCTGTCAGGCACCCCCAATATTTTATTTTGGGTATAATTTATTAATTCCTGGACTATTTGCGTAACGTTTTACATATTATTTGTCAGCAAGCCCTAAGGAACCCAAAAATACAAATTTAAAGGAGCTACGTGGCTGCGTTCAAAATATGCAATTTCTTTTACCTCCTGTTTCGAAGATGTTCTGTCTGGGTACTGTTATGTTCTCAACCGTAAACCCATCTAATGTTATCTTTTCTAATAAGAGTTTTTTATGATTTATAAACCTAACTCTGGGAAAGGGTAGTGTATTTTATCACTGTCCGTCTGAAAAAGTTAGTGCTTGTAGACTTACACGCGTGATAGTAGTAATTGTGTATCGCGCGACGCGTGTTTAATGTTCGGCTTTCTGCCTCTCCCTTCTCGCTATCCTTTTGTCCATCTGTTCGTTCGTTTTGGTAACGTAATGTAGAAAAAGACATGAATGGAATTTTAAAATTTAGGTCATTACGCAGTCTGCCTCTTAATGTTTTTTCCAAGAAATACAGCACACGTTTCATTGAAGAAAGCGGGTATAATACAGTAAGCTTTTACTATCAACGTGAAAGCGTTACAATTTGCAGACGAAGCAGAAAACAAGGGGGATTTCGAGTACATTCCTTGTGACAGCACTGTCATTTTACCATTGCTCTTCTCTTTATTAATTTTATTTGTTAGGCTTCATATTTACCTAATAATTTATATATGTGGATTAGAATATTTCATGACACCTCCCCTCTTAAAACAGACATTATATGTCAGTCCTTTATTCTATATACACATATAGAAATTTATTATTATTTCTGGGGTTTACGGTGATTCTCATCACACGGATGGCGGCTTAAAAAAATCCGCTCCCAGATTGGTTTTTTCCAGATATATATTCAATGCTAAAATTGTATGGAGCCAGAAGCAAAGACCATCGGAGTAACCTAGAGTTCTCATGCTTAGCCTGTGCTAAAAACGATAAAGGTTTGTGGTCAGTTTGCAACTTAAATGCCTTCCCATATAGATAAATATTGAATTTCTTTATTGCCCATATTACTGCAAGACATTCTTTTTCGCTAGTTGAGTAGTTGATTTCAGCTTTATTCAACTTTCTGCTAGCATATGCCACTGGGCTTAATTCCCCATCCAATGCATCTGATTTCTGTAGTAAAGTTGCACCTAACCCAATATTACTTGCATCCGTCCTTACTATGAATTCTTGACTTAAGTCAGGTAATTTCAAAATGGGTTTACTGTGAGCTTTTCCTTCAATTCTTGGTAAGTCATTTCACATTGTGGTGTCCATGTAATGCGATCTGGAAGTCCTTTACGTGTCAATTCCGTTAAAGGTGCACATATGGAATTAAAGTTTTTGATATACTTCTGGTAGAAACCACATAATGAGACAAAGGATCTCACGTCCTTCTTGGTTTGTGGTCTCGGGGCTTTCTGTAGTTTCTCTAAGTTCTTTGGGTCAGGGGTCATGTTTCCCTGATAAACTGTGTGTCCCAAAAATTCCAATTCTTTACATCCAACGCAACATTTGGTTGGTCGGGCTGTTAAATTTGCCTCCCTAAGTCGATCGAACAGCATGTTCAGAGAGTCAATGTGTTCCTCAAATGTTTCTGTTGCTATAAGGATATCATCCATAAAATTTGTTATACAGGGATTATTCAGAGGATCCAATAATTTTCTCATCATTCTAGAGAAGACACTAGGCGCATTTCTTCAATCCAAATGGCAATCTATTAAACTCATAGTGTCCTTCTGAGGTACTAAAAGCTAGGTATGGTCTAACCTCAGGCTTTACTGGAATCTGATAGTATCCTTTACTCAGATCCACTTTGAGAAATATTTAGCTTTATTTAGCCTGGCAAACAGCTGATTTGTATCCGGCAATGGATCCACCTGTCCTTCTGTAATAGCATTCAGTCTCCTGTAATCTATACAGAGTCTATGTTCTCCAGAGGGCTTCCTTAAGAGTACAACACCGGAACTATACGAAGACTCACTGTGCGAAATAATTCCTTCCTTCAACAGATAGTCTATCTCTTCCTTCAAAGCTTTTTCCTTAGCAAACGGAATCGAATATGGTTTCATACAGACAGGTGTGGAGTCTATGAGTTTCATATCATATTCCAATAGGTTTGTATGCCCTGGTCGGTCTGTTAACACCTCTGCATGATTATTTAGAACCTGTTGCACTCTCTCTTTCTGAGTTTTCGTTAAATGTGTACTGATTTTCACCTGTGCTGCTGTCTCACAGGGGTGTAATGGATATTCAAATGATGAAAGTGGTTCCTTTTTCATCTCCATGGCGATGGACAAGGTCAACAAGTGTGTCTCTTCCTGATGTTCTCTTTCCAAATATTTCTTCAGGAGATTCACATGATAGATTTTTTCTTTCCCCTTCTTATCTATCTTATAATTTGTTCTAGACACCTTCTCTAGAACTGTATATGGACCCTGCCATCCAATTTGTAACTTATTCTGACTCCCAGGCAAAAGAAGCAGTACTTTCTCCCCACAGCCAAATTTCTGTCTTTCGCCTTCCTGTTATAATAGGCAGCATGTTTCTTCCTGGCTTGTTTCAAATTTTCATTGGCAAGTTTCCAGCCAGTTTTTAACCGAGTGGTCAGCTCATTCACATATTGGTATGAAGATGTAATGTTTTCCTCTGCCTTTTCAGCAGTCCACGTTCTTAACAAAGCTACATATGGACCTTTAATTGTGTGGACCTATTTGTCCATGCACCGGTATGGTCTCTTCCACTTGAAGCTTTATAGTGATGATTTTTCCTCCCAGAATTATCATTCACAAAACGACCGCTACCAATTTTTCTTTTGGGGCTTTCTCCCCTCTTAAAATTCTTGATGAGAGATTTCCTCTCTACATCTTCTTCATCCAGTTTGTTTAAGTCCGATTGAGGGATTGTCGGCTTATCCTGGGGTAAGACATCTTTTTGCACTCTCCGCATAGTGGCCATTGTAAAACAGTTAAGTGAAGCTTGTCCGTGAAAAGGGGCTTCCCATTCCATTTGGTCCACTTTATCAAATCTATTTTTCCTTTTATTGTCAGGCCTGATTTTGCCCCATGGCGTGTCCAGGTCCTGATCCATGTTCCCACTTGTGGGTGTTCCCTCATGTGCTATGCTACACCTTTCTACAAAATTCTCAATGTCCCATCTTGCTTTGGGCCAATAATAATTGTGAGCCACCTTTTGAATGATGGTACCTATCTTCTCATGGTCCCCATCTGGTTTCACATGTAGGCTCCTTATTAATTCTGTCCTGTATCTTTTTGGAAGAACCAGCTGTCCGTGACCATTGGATCTAGCTCCAGTCTTCCTATACATCAACTTGTTTTTCATGTAAAAATCTCCCTTGCCTGGAGTTGTATGACAAGTTGACAATTTTCTGAAACAAGGCTTGAGTGTTTTATCCCCAGCCTGTGCCTTCCTCATCTCTTCTGGAGTGGCATCTAACATAATATCCTCCTCCTGTCTTGAGGTCGACCTGACCTGAAGGGTTGCCATATACACAGGTTTCCTTCTGCAACGGTCAGTGTCATGATTGTCCATCTGACAATTCTTACACCACCTTTTTCCTTGGTTGAAAGATTTTCTTTCATTATATTTCCTTTCATCGAATTGTGGGAATTTATTTTTATTGTCATACCGTGGCCTATCAAATTGGTGCTTACCTTTATTTTGATCCCTAGGATCAAATTTATTAAAGTTCTGTGGTGCCCTGAAGGTATCCACCTGTTTCTTTTTATTACCTGTTACCTCTGCTTGAGCTGCTTGATACCTTTCAGCAACATTTAGCAACTCACCCAGCCTCTCTGCACCTTGTTCCATGAGAAACTTTCTCAGGTCTGGAGCCATGGACTCTCTTAGTTGCTCTATAAGGACCATTTCCTTAAGATCTTGGGTTTTCCCCAGAGAAGTCCATTTCTCCAAGTATGTCTCTATTCGTGCAGAGAACTGGTGATAGGTTTCACCTGACAGTAGTTTAGCATTCCTAAATTTTTTCCTGTAAAACTCTGCATTCTTTTCATACCTTAACAAAAGAGCCTGCTTTAGCATGTCATAATTTTCCTGATCACCTCTGCTCATTTTTGCAAAAACTTCATAAGCTGCCCCACGAAGTCCCTGAGATAACTTTAAGCTCCACCTTTCTCTCTCTAACCCATACGTGGTGGCTAATAGTTCATACCTATTTATATAGCTCTCAATATCATCGTCTTTCTCAACAAAATGATCTAAATGAAAGTTCATAGCTGAGGTTGAGGCTCCCTGAGTAACCGTAGCATCAGAGGCAAAGGGACTGGCACCATTTTCAGGAGCATGGCCTTGAAACTCAAACTCCCTTAGTCGTAACTCATGTTCCCTTTGTAATCTCTTCTCCTCCTTTTCTGCTTCCTTTTCTGCAGCTAATCTCTTCTCTTCCCTTTCTGCAGCTAATTTCTTCTCTTCTCTTTCTGCAGCTAATTTCTTCTCTTCTCTTTCTGCAGCCTGTCTTCTTTCCTCGTCTTCCAATGCTTTAGCCTCTTTGTCAGCCTCAATCTGCAACCTCTTAATTTCCTTGTCAGCCTCTAACTTTCTTTCGGCTTCAAACCTTCTTTCTTCGCGTTCAATAAATTTGTCACATTCCGTCGTGACATAGGCAACCATAACTTGCCCATCTAATCCTAACTCTTTTGCAGTCTGAACAGCGGCAGATCGAAATTTGGCCAGGTCCGCCATTGTCTATCAGGTAAATTTTTATAATGTCTACCCAACAATTCAATTTCTAACTATATATCTAATGGACAACACAGGCACCGTGAGCTCAACCTTATTTAATTCCACCCAAGGATACCTTTTAATTCTTATATTCCCTGAAGTGAATTACCCCCAATATTTTTAATAGTTAAAGATTCAAAATCCCAAGAGCGAGACCCCAATATATGTGGTGAAGTGGATGTTATAAATACTTATAGGGAACTTAGTGTACTGACTGAGATCAGCTGTGAAGGTATCTATATCTATTAAGAGTAGTGTATTATAGATAACCTTACTTGCTACCACATATCTATATATCTCAGTCAGAATTATTCTGAATAGTGTGATGCTACGTTATGTGTCTAGGGTATGAGTATGGTGAAGTGTAAGTCACAACAACAGACAGATAAACAATTTAATTTAATCCACTACTCTTGACAACACTGTGACACTCACATACATATAACACTCTACAAAGATATCTTAAAAGAGTCACTGATAAACTTTCAAATAACAATATGTATTCATTACTGGCATGAATGAATATGTGTCCTGATTCAACTACAAGGGAACCAGGAATCACAATCAATTTAAATTACAAGTTATGTACAGAATGTATTTAATATGAATATTGTAGTGACATATATTATTACAAATGTTCTATGTGTGTCAGTTGTGTAGTAGTAAAATGAGGTAATACTGGTTTTGTTTTGTTCAAGCTCTGTTGGTATTTGTCATCATGACTTCAATAGTTTGTCTTTAGGGACCAGTATTGGAGATGTTCACAGTTCCTGATTTTAAGACAAGTAAATTCCCCTCTTAATGTTAATTTTAAAAAGTCAGTTCAAGATGAGGGGACATAATGTTGAGCTCAGCTGGCCAATTCGCTTATCTGGCGTGATGGCGGCAGGAAAGGACTCCTCTGCTCGAATTCTCCTCTGGGTTCAGGAGACACCTCACTGATAGCTAAAAAAGACCAAGGAGTATGCTGTCCGACTCAGGATTCAGCAAAGCTCTGACTAGGTGCTGCTCAGTACCATCAAGACCACTGTCCCTGAAATCAAGAAGGATGTACCTTCTACTTCATAACTAATTTATATTTTCTTTTTACACTGATCACAATACATCACAAACATTGCGTTCAGAGCGTTAGGCCAACAGTCAGCTTCATCTGAAATACTTTATACCAGCATTACCATCCTTAATGGTCACTACGCCTCTGCACTTCCAGCATTATTTCTGTCTAATCAATCATCCAGGTGTCAGTGTACTATTTGGCCATTCCATGCCGTTTTACTTCTCTCCGACACCCTCTGTTCAGGCTGGAGCATTACAGGCTTTACCTCACGTTGGCCACTGAACTACACATATATATACAGGCATAAATCAACAATTCACATTCAATTTTCATTAAAAGATATTGAATGGTTCAAGCTTACCACAATTCATACGAATAAACACAGATACGTTGATTAGCAATGAATTCTGGCACAAACTGGCACAAATTTCCATCTGCCTATGTTCCAGGCTTTTATTGAGCAAAATATATGCTGGCTTCAACGCACTGATGCTTTATCAAGATCATTTAAACAAGTGGTTTCGAACTAACGCTCCCAAGTGTGTATATCAGCGAGTCTGACCAATGAGCCCCGTTTCGACAAGTGTTTGAAAAAATGTTACCTTTCCCCGTTTCCCCTAACAACCAAGATAGTATTTATAGCCCGACCAATCGTGGTTAGGCTTTCATTTGTTGCGCTCCAATCAATTTGGAGTTTACATGGTAGGCTATTTATGTAACGTAAGGTTTTTTTCAAACACGTTAAAAAAAAATCTTATGAGCAGAAATGATTTTATGCTGTCAGGCACCCCCAATATTTTATTTTGGGTATAATTTATTAATTCCTGGACTATTTGCGTAACGTTTTACATATTATTTGTCAGCAAGCCCTAAGGAACCCAAAAAATACAAATTTAAAGGAGCTACGTGGCTGCGTTCAAAATATGCAATTTCTTTTACCTCCTGTTTCGAAGATGTTCTGTCTGGGTACTGTTATGTTCTCAACCGTAAACCCATCTAATGTTATCTTTTCTAATAAGAGTTTTTTATGATTTATAAACCTAACTCTGGGAAAGGGTAGTGTATTTTATCACTGTCCGTCTGAAAAAGTTAGTGCTTGTAGACTTACACGCGTGATAGTAGTAATTGTGTATCGCGCGACGCGTGTTTAATGTTCGGCTTTCTGCCTCTCCCTTCTCGCTATCCTTTTGTCCATCTGTTCGTTCGTTTTGGTAACGTAATGTAGAAAAAGACATGAATGGAATTTAAAATTTAGGTCATTACGCAGTCTGCCTCTTAATGTTTTTCCAAGAAATACAGCACACGTTTCATTGAAGAAAGCGGGTATAATACAGTAAGCTTTTACCATCAACGTGAAAGCGTTACAATTTGCAGACGAAGCAGAAAACAAGGGGGATTTCGAGTACATTCCTTGTGACAGCACTGTCATTTTACCATTGCTCTTCTCTTTATTAATTTTATTTGTTAGGCTTCATATTTACCTAATAATTTATATATGTGGATTAGAATATTTCATGACAGTGTTATATGTATGTGAGTGTCACAGTGTTGTCAAGAGTAGTGGATTAAATTAAATTGTTTATCTGTCTGTTGTTGTGACTTACACTTCATCATACACATACCCTAGACACATAACGTAGCATCACACTATTCCAGAATAATTCTGACTGAGATATATAGATATGTGGTAGCAAGTAAGGTTATCTATAATACACTACTCTTAATAGATATAGATACCTTCACAGCTGATCTCAGTCAGTACACTAAGTTCCCTATAAGTATTTATAACATCCCACTTCACCACATATATTGGGGTCTCGCTCTTGGGATTTTGAATCTTTAACTATTAAAAATATTGGGGGTAATTCACTTCAGGGAATATAAGAATTAAAAGGTATCCTTGGGTGGAATTAAATAAGGTTGAGCTCACGGTGCCTGTGTTGTCCATTAGATATATAGTTAGAAATTGAATTGTTGGGTAGACATTATAAAAATTTACCTGATAGACAATGGCGGACCTGGCCAAATTTCGATCTGCTGCGGTTCAGACTGCAAAAGAGTTAGGATTAGATGGGCAAGTTATGGTTGCCTATGTCACAACGGAATGTGACAAATTTATTGAACGCGAAGAAAGAAGATTAGAAAAAGAAGCCGAAAGAAGGTTAGAGGCTGAAAGGAAATTAAGAAGTTACAATTTGAAGCTGAGGCTGAGACTAAGAGGTTGCAGATTGAGGCTGACAAAGAGGCTAAAGCATTGGAAGCCGAGGAAAGAAGAGAAGAAATTAGCTGCAGAAAGAGAAGAGAAGAAATTAGCTGCAGAAAGAGAAGAGAAGAAATTAGCTGCAGAAAGAGAAGAGAAGAGATTAGCTGCAGAGAGGGAAGCAGAAAAGGAGGAGAAGAGATTACAAAGGGAACATGAGTTACGACTAAGGGAGTTTGAGTTTCAAGGCCATGCTCCTGAAAATGGTGCCAGTCCCTTTGCCTCTGATGCTACGGTTACTCAGGGAGCCTCAACCTCAGCTATGAACTTTCATTTAGATCATTTTGTTGAGAAAGACGATGATATTGAGAGCTATATAAATAGGTATGAACTATTAGCTACCACGTATGGGTTAGAGAGAGAAAGGTGGAGCTTAAAGTTATCTCAGGGACTTCGTGGGGCAGCTTATGAAGTTTTTTGCAAAAATGAGCAGAGGTGATCAAGAAAATTATGACATGCTAAAGCAGGCTCTTTTGTTAAGGTATGAAAAGAATGCAGAGTTTTACAGGAAAAAATTTAGGAATGCTAAACTACTGTCAGGTGAAACCTATCACCAGTTCTCTGCACGAATCGAGACATACTTGGAGAAATGGACTTCTCTGGGGAAAACCCAAGATCTTAAGGAAATGGTCCTTATAGAGCAACTAAGAGAGTCCATGGCTCCAGACCTGAGAAAGTTTCTCATGGAACAAGGTGCAGAGAGGCTGGGTGAGTTGCTAAATGTTGCTGAAAGGTATCAAGCAGCTCAAGCAGAGGTAACAGGTAATAAAAAGAAACAGGTGGATAACTTTAGGGCACCACAGAACTTTAATAAATTTGATCCTAGGGATCAAAATAAAGGTAAGCACCAATTTGATAGGCCACGGTATGACAATAAAAATAAATTCCCACAATTCGATGAAAGGAAATATGATGAAAGAAAATCTTTCAACCAAGGAAAAAGGTGGTGTAAAAATTGTAAGATGAACAATCATGACACTGACCATTGTAGAAGGAAACCTCCTCATTTTGCTGCTATGACATCGGGGAAAAAGGAAAAGAAGGGCAAACCTGAAGAATTACAGGAACCATACCACCCCCCAGTGTGTGAAGATGTCATTTGTAATGGTGTCACTATAAGATGTTTATATGATACCGGTTTAGATTACGATTCCGTTGTGAGTTCTCACCTGGTGCAGGCCGATCAATACACCACAGAAACAGTGGAGATTCAAACTGCAACCAAGGATGTAGCTACCATGACACTTCCCGTCGCCCGAATAAAAGTGAAAACGCGATATGTGGAAGGAATCATAAAAGCAGCAGTGATAAATGAGCCAATCTACCCTCTAATATTGGGGTGTAGATATGTCTTCTTGGGGAATCCCAAGAGACCTGTGATATTGGCAACAGTGCAGACCAGATCACAGACAAAGAAGGAGGAGGATAATCCAATAAATACTCACCCAGATGAGATGAGGAAGGCACAGGCTGAGGACAAAACACTCAAGCCATGTTTCAAGAAGTTGCCCAAATCTCATACACCTCCAGGCAAGGGAGAGTTTTATATGAAGAACAAATTGATATATAGGAAGGCTGGATCTGAATCCAATGGTCACGGACAGCTGGTCCTTCCCACTTCATATAGGACTAAAGTGTTGGAACTAGGGCATGCGATTCCCTTCAGTGGTCATATGGGAATCAGCGCAACAGGACAGCGAATAGCTTGTCACTATTTCTGGCCAGGAATAACTGAAGATATCAAACGATATGTAAAATCCTGTCCAGAGTGCCAACGAGTAGCACCTAAACATTGGACTGCACCAGCAACTCTGGGGGAAATGCCCATAGTGGGAACACCCTTTGAGAGAGTTGCCGTGGATCTTGTGGGACCTCTCACCCGAACCAAGAGAAGGAACAGCTACATTCTGACTCTGGTGGACACTTGTTCTATGTGGGGAGAGGCAGTAGCCCTGTCATCGATTGATTCAAAACATGTGGCAGAGGCATTGCTCACAATTTTCACAAGGTTAGGCTTTCCCAATCAAATCTTGACTGATAATGGCTCTCAGTTCAAGGGGAAACTAACTGAAGAAGTTTTCAGGATCTTCCAGGCCAAACACTTCCATTGTAGTGTGTATCATCCCCAAGGGAACGGCCAAGTGGAAAGATTTAACGGCACATTGATGTCGATCCTGAGAAAGTTGGCACACGAAAAACCAGATACATGGGACCAGTACCTGCACGCCGCCCTCTTTGCTTATCGGGAGGTACCCCATAGTTCAACCGGTATGGCCCCGGCAACATTATTGTTTGGAAGGCCAATAAAAGGTCCACTTGAAGCTTTGTTAAGAACGTGGACTGATGAAAAGGCAGAGGAAAACATTACATCTTCATACCAATATGTGAATGAGCTGACCACTCGGTTAAAAACTGGCTGGAAACTTGCCAAATAAAATTTGAAACAAGCCAGGAAGAAACATGCTGCCTATTATAACAGGAAGGCGAAAGACAGAAATTTGGCTGTGGGAGAGAAAGTACTGCTTCTTTTGCCTGGGAGTCAGAATAAGTTACAAATTGGATGGCAGGGTCCATATACAGTTCTAGAGAAGGTGTCTAGAACAAATTATAAGATAGATAAGAAGGGGAAAGAAAAAATCTATCATGTGAATCTCCTGAAGAAATATTCGGAAAGAGAACATCAGGAAGAGACACACTTGTTGACCTTGTCCATCGCCATGGAGATGAAAAAGGAACCACTTTCATCATTTGAATATCCATTACACCCCTGTGAGACAGCAGCACAGGTGAAAATCAGTACACATTTAACGAAAACTCAGAAAGAGAGAGTGCAACAGGTTCTAAATAATCATGCAGAGGTGTTAACAGACCGACCAGGGCATACAAACCTATTGGAATATGATATGAAACTCATAGCCTCCACACCTGTCTGTATGAAACCATATTCGATTCCGTTTGCTAAGGAAAAAGCTTTGAAGGAAGAGATAGACTATCTGTTGAAGGAAGGAATTATTTCGCACAGTGAGTCTTCGTATAGTTCCGGTGTTGTACTCTTAAGGAAGCCCTCTGGAGAACATAGACTCTGTATAGATTACAGGAGACTGAATGCTATTACAGAAGGACAGGTGGATCCATTGCCGGATACAAATCAGCTGTTTGCCAGGCTAAATAAAGCTAAATATTTCTCAAAAGTGGATCTGAGTAAAGGATACTATCAGATTCCAGTAAAGCCTGAGGTTAGACCATACCTAGCTTTCAGTACCTCAGAAGGACACTATGAGTTTAATAGATTGCCATTTGGATTGAAGAATGCGCCTAGTGTCTTCTCTAGAATGATGAGAAAATTATTGGATCCTCTGAATAATCCCTGTATAACAATTTTTATGGATGATATCCTTATAGCAACAGAAACATTTGAGGAACACATTGACTCTCTGAACATGCTGTTTGATCGACTTAGGGAGGCAAATTTAACAGCCCGACCAACCAAATGTTGCGTTGGATGTAAAGAATTGGAATTTTTGGGACACACAGTTTATCAGGGAAACATGCCCCCTGACCCAAAGAACTTAGAGAAACTACAGAAAGCCCCGAGACCACAAACCAAGAAGGACGTGAGATCCTTTGTCTCATTATGTGGTTTCTACCAGAAGTATATCAAAAACTTTAATTCCATATGTGCACCTTTAACGGAATTGACACGTAAAGGACTTCCAGATCGCATTACATGGACACCACAATGTGAAATGACTTACCAAGAATTGAAGGAAAAGCTCACAAGTAAACCCATTTTGAAATTACCTGACTTAAGTCAAGAATTCATAGTAAGGACGGATGCAAGTAATATTGGGTTAGGTGCAACTCTACTACAGAAATCAGATGCATTGGATGGGGAATTAAGCCCAGTGGCATATGCTAGCAGAAAGTTGAATAAAGCTGAAATCAACTACTCAACTAGCGAAAAAGAATGTCTTGCAGTAATATGGGCAATAAAGAAATTCAATATTTATCTATATGGGAAGGCATTTAAGTTGCAAACTGACCACAAACCTTTATCGTTTTTAGCACAGGCTAAGCATGAGAACTCTAGGTTACTCCGATGGTCTTTGCTTCTGGCTCCATACAAATTTTAGCATTGAATATATATCTGGAAAAACCAATCTGGGAGCGGATTTTTTAAGCCGCCATCCGTGTGATGAGAATCACCGTAAACCCCAGAAATAATAATAAATTTCTATATGTGTATATAGAATAAAGGACTGACATATAATGTCTGTTTTAAGAGGGGAGGTGTCATGAAATATTCTAATCCACATATATAAATTATTAGGTAAATATGAAGCCTAACAAATAAAATTAATAAAGAGAAGAGCAATGGTAAAATGACAGTGCTGTCACAAGGAATGTACTCGAAATCCCCCTTGTTTTCTGCTTCGTCTGCAAATTGTAACGCTTTCACGTTGATAGTAAAAGCTTACTGTATTATACCCGCTTTCTTCAATGAAACGTGTGCTGTATTTCTTGGAAAAACATTAAGAGGCAGACTGCGTAATGACCTAAATTTTAAATTCCATTCATGTCTTTTTCTACATTACGTTACCAAAACGAACGAACAGATGGACAAAAGGATAGCGAGAAGGGAGAGGCAGAAAGCCGAACATTAAACACGCGTCGCGCGATACACAATTACTACTATCACGCGTGTAAGTCTACAAGCACTAACTTTTTCAGACGGACAGTGATAAAATACACTACCCTTTCCCAGAGTTAGGTTTATAAATCATAAAAAACTCTTATTAGAAAAGATAACATTAGATGGGTTTACGGTTGAGAACATAACAGTACCCAGACAGAACATCTTCGAAACAGGAGGTAAAAGAAATTGCATATTTTGAACGCAGCCACGTAGCTCCTTTAAATTTGTATTTTTGGGTTCCTTAGGGCTTGCTGACAAATAATATGTAAAACGTTACGCAAATAGTCCAGGAATTAATAAATTATACCCAAAATAAAATATTGGGGGTGCCTGACAGCATAAAATCATTTCTGCTCATAAGATTTTTTTTTAACGTGTTTGAAAAAAATTTACGTTACAGAAATAGCCTACCATGTAAACTCCAAATTGATTGGAGCGCAACAAATGAAAGCCTAACCACGATTGGTCGGGCTATAAATACTATCTTGGTTGTTAGGGGAAACGGGGAAAGGTAACATTTTTTCAAACACTTGTCGAAACGGGGCTCATTGGTCAGACTCGCTGATATACACACTTGGGAGCGTTAGTTCGAAACCACTTGTTTAAAATAGCTTGATAAAGCATCAGTGCGTTGAAGCCAGCATATATTTTGCTCAATAAAAGCCTGGAACATAGGCAGATGGAAATTTGTGCCAGTTTGTGCCAGAATTCATTGCTAATCAACGTATCTGTGTTATTCGTATGAATTGTGGGACAGTGGTCTTGATGGTACTGAGCAGCACCTAGTCAGAGCTTTGCTGAATCCTGAGTCGGACAGCATACTCCTTGGTCTTTTAGCTATCAGTGAGGTGTCTCCTGAGCCCAGAGGAGAATTCGAGCAGAGGAGTCCTTTCCTGCCGCCATCACGCCAGATAAGCGAATTGGCCAGCTGAGCTCAACATTATGTCCCCTCATCTTGAACTGACTTTTTAAAATTAACATTAAGAGGGGAATTTACTTGTCTTAAAATCAGGAACTGTGAACATCTCCAATACTGGTCCCTAAAGACAAACTATTGAAGTCATGATGACAAATACCAACAGAGCTTGAACAAAATAAAACCAGTATTACCTCATTTTACTACTACACAACTGACACACATAGAACATTTGTAATAATATATGTCACTACAATATTCATATTAAATACATTCTGTACATAACTTGTAATTTAAATTGATTGTGCTTCCTGGTTCCCTTGTAGTTGAATCAGGACACATATTCATTCATGCCAGTAATGAATACATATTGTTATTCGAAAGTTTATCAGTGACTCTTTTAAGATATCTTTGTAGAGTGTTATATGTATGTGAGTGTCACAGTGTTGTCAAGAGTAGTGGATTAAATTAAATTGTTTATCTGTCTGTTGTTGTGACTTACACTTCATCATACACATACCCTAGACACATAACGTAGCATCACACTATTCCAGAATAATTCTGACTGAGATATATAGATAGTGGTAGCAAGTAAGGTTATCTATAATACACTACTCTTAATAGATATAGATACCTTCACAGCTGATCTCAGTCAGTACACTAAGTTCCCTATAAGTATTTATAACATCCCACTTCACCACAGTTCCCCTCTTCGTCTTTTACCCTGGTGACCCCAGAAGGAGAACTGCCTTGTAACACTATCAACAGGTTGTCTTATCCATGACCAGGTTCTTCTTCTCATCTCATGTTCCACGGGCACTTGTCAGGTTCCATCCATGTTGTTTGTTAAAGTTTATTCGACTTTAAAATTTCTATAGGATGGTGGTAACCGGTCCCGTGCTCAATCCTCCTTGGTGGCCCTTTACGACTTGCTTGGTAGGTTACAGTGTAATTACTCTTCGCTCCCAATTCCAGACGCGGTAGCTCATCATCAAAAACAACGTACAGAGCAATATTAAAACAGTGAAGGAGATCAATTTATATCGTTGCAATTATTTTGCAAGATGAGAAAAGAAATGAATGGGAAAAATGAGGCGGGATTATGTATGAGCACGCCATACAGCCATGAACCGCACACAACACAGCTATTCCGCGCGCTGTATTTGGATACAGTTACGTCACACGCAAGTTTGATTATTAAAATAAACAACGCAACAACATCATATGGAGATAGAAAGAAAGAAAAAAGAACGACAGAAAAGAGCTGTGAATCGTTTATTGAACAACGCAAGATAAATACATGTTAACAACAACAACAAAAAAAAACCCCAAAAAATAGAGCTAGAAGAATATCATAGAAAATAGGCAGACCGAGAGATACACTCTATATGGGAGGCAAATGAGACGAGCTCAAAGGTTATGCAACAGAATAGCTCGTTCCCAAAAGACTATGTTTGTTAATAACGCAGGGAATGCTAAGGTGAAATTTGTATGACACCCCATTAACTCATCAAATATTAAATGATTTCTTATTGGGACTCCCATTTAGCTTTTGGCAGGCGATGTAATGTCATTATGATAATGCAAGCGATGTGTTTTGTGCATGTGTGTGTGTGTGTGTGGTTGGCACCGGAGGATGGAATTGTCAAGGAATGAAGAATAACTTTGCCATCGCAAAGGATTAGAGCATAGTGATGATTATCCGAACGTTAGTTATGTAAATCTATCTATCTATCTATCTATCTATCTATCTATCTATCTATCTATCTATCTATCTATCTATCTATCTATCTATCTATCTATCTATCTATCTATCTATCTATCTATCTATCTATCTATCTATCTATCTATCTATCTATCTATCTATCTATCTATCTATCTATCTATCTATCTATCTATCTATGTATCTATTTATCTATCTATCTATCTATCTATCTATCTATCTATCTATCTATCTATCTATCTATCTATCTATCTATCTATCTATCTATCTATCTATCTATCTATCTATCTATATATATAAAATTATGAAAGGGAGGCATCAAAGAAGAGTTGGCCACTCGAAAAGCAGCAGCTGGGAGACTTTTTCAGGCCATAAATCGAGGATTCCTCAGCAAGAGAGAGGTTGGTAAGAAAACGAAGATGGCTGTATACCGCTCCACCTATGTCCCAGTCTTGACATATGGATGCGAGTCATGGTCAATGACTACAACCCATAAAAGCCAGATCCAAACCTCAGAAATGAGGTATCTGAGGAAGGTGGTTGAAGTAACAAGAAGAGACATGGTACGCAACCAGACGATACGTCAAGGCCTAAAATGCCACCCCCTACAGACCCAAGTAGAACAGTCCCAACTAAGATGGTTTGGCCATGTCTGCAGAATGGGAGAAGATCGGATACCACGACAAGCATGGGAAACAAAGAGCCAAGGATCCAGACCCCGAGGACGACCCAGAGTCCGCTGGGAGGACAACATTAGACAATCTTTGAAGGACAGAGGACTAGAATGGAACCAGGCCAGGAGGAAGACAGCCGATAGAATAGTCTGGCGCTCTCTCTTCCAAACCTCTACACCTCACGGTAGAAGGGGAACGACTAAGTAAGTAAGTAATATAAAATGATGTTTAGTTTTAGTTAACATTTTTTCTATCCCCCCCCCCCCCTTTTACTCCTATACTCTTATACCAACCAATAGGATTTGAATTACTCCAATGCCTCTTTTTTTAAACTAGCGTCCCCAATAACGTTATGTGTAACGAGCAAGAACAACAGTCTGTCCGGCCAAGCATTCTTAGACATTTAGTATTTTCTCAATAACTTGGCTAATACTTGGACTACCATATTTTTTAAAACATATTTTTGCTCAGGGGACACTAAGCTATACTACTATATGATTTTTATGGTCAGTTTCAGTATGGTTTAGATTTTTCAGTTTTGTCACTGTCAATCGTCAAATATAACTTTTACACAAGTCGGCCATCTTCCCCCCCCCCCCCCACCCCCCCACCTGTCTCTATCATTTCTCATTATTCAAATAACCAACTAGTTTTAGTGTCGTCAGAATATTACCGCTAGGAGGAAGTGGAAAACTGTCTGTGTGTTTGTCTCTGCTGGCTTTGCCCACAGCGTGTATATATTAAAGAGACCGCTTGCAGAGCGAAGAGGAGTTTTTCAAACTTTGGTAGTGTTGGTGTTAATTATTACAATCGTCTCGTTCTTACTACTGGGAAATGTCCGAATTATTACAAATTTAGTGTTAAAGTTAACATATTACGTTAATTCAAACGCCAGTTTGGTCACACAGTTGGCAAATCGTTAATTACAAGTTTTTTTCCGCCGTTTCGTGCAGCAGATCGGCGAGATGTTAAAATGTTTATTGTACGTTTCTAAACCGAAACTAAAAGCGTGTTAGATTTTTATGGCGGGTCATTTTTTTTAAGCATTTCCACTGCACAAAAGGCAGCGCTCTACTGGCGTTGAAGATGAAAATAGTCAGACACCTGAGGGCGGGTGTATTTATTATTATAGGACTAAAATCTTACTGAAATAAGCGATTATCTCACAGATTTCGCTACAGGTAGGGGGATAAAAATTAACACCTCCTTGTAAAATCAGGCCATTGTATTTTGAAAAGCCATGCCAAGCTGACAACAGCGGGAAGACTTTGAGACCAAGCCTTTGCCGTCTGGACTAGAAAGCAGTGTTAAAACCTTTTTACTGCTAGTCAAGCTTGTGTATGTGATTATTCTTTACTTGGGGGTAAGACAGATATTTTAATTTGTATATTTTATTAACATGTAACAGGCCTTGTGTGTGCCATAGTTTTACTTCCATACTGCCTAGATGGGAGAGTTTGTGTCACGACGACCTAAGTAGGAATGTACCTAAGCAGACTTATTGGGAAGTGAAATAAATGTGTAAAAATGTTTGGCAATTGGCCTTACAAAATTGCGACTGTAAGTGAGTGTTAATAAATTGATATCGGCTTCTGGAGTGCCACAATGTTTAAATATTATATAAAATCATGTAGGGAATGTTAGAACGAAGTTATCAACAGGTTACAGTGCTAGATTATGCACACCATTACTATTGTATGGAAGACAAACCCGAATAATGGACATTGGCTTTGAATCAACACTGAAGAAGAGTGATTACATGAAACTGATTGTAGACAACGGAAGTTAAAGCCTGGTGCAATTTGTCAGCACAATGGGCTGACCCAGGTAAGCTTTAGATTGATTAGGGATGAAAGAGATGAGACAGGTCTACAAGGGATGGATTATTCTTATTCCAGGTTGAATTACCAAGTACTACGTTGCTGCCATAACCTGAGTGAAGAACATATGGGTGTGAGTGATCCTGATACAGTTTGAAGCCAAAACCCTTATCTTCATCTAGAAGGCGCAACTTTTGGTGATGCTGAGAAAACATCAGCAACTATATTTTACCAGATAAGTCCATTAGCCGGCTCGGGCGGTTCATCCCAAAAACCACAGTTCATATTATAAAACTTATTTCCTGGGGAATGGTGACACTAAGCAGACTGATAATGAAAGAGTGGTGATAGTATCCAACAAAGAAACAAGAACAGAGGGTTTAGTCATTCCAGTGACTTTTGTTTACAGACATGGACAGAGTGTCCAACATATTTATTTCTAGTTGGAAATATCCTTTTCTTGATTTTTAAGAATTCCTGACCCCATAAAGATTGAGGTACAGGAACAATAAATTGTAAATAACCTTTAAACAGTCTTGCTTACTTAAATTTGGTTAAGTTGAAGTTCTGTCTTTTTTTAAAATTACATACACTTACTACATTACCCTAGACACCTTGCCATAACACACCACACATATTACTTTACACTGGGTGAGATCAGAAGAGGTAGCAGATAGGGACCCTGAGAAATACATCATCATCATTCTTTACTCAGGGAACTTACATAGCTTGACCTCACCTTGTTAACCTTTAATTGTATTAACATCAAAACCTCTTATCACTATATATATATGTATGTATTATGTATGTATGTATGTATGTATGTATGTATGTATGTATGTATGTATGTATGTATGTATGTATGTATGTATGTATGTATGTATGTATGTATGTATGTATGTATGTATGTATGTATGTATGTATGTATGTATGTATGTATGTATGTGTGTATGTGTGTATGTGTGTATGTGTGTATGTGTGTATGTGTGTATGTGTGTATGTGTGTATGTGTGTATGTGTGTATGTGTATGTGTGTATGTGTGTATGTGTGTATGTATGTATGTATGTATACAAGCAAGCAGCCTTATATTAGAATTTAGGTCAAATTTAACCAAATTAAGCTGTGCCCCACTACCAACATCAGCAAAGATCTCATTAATTAACCCGATGTGTTTCGGTCCTCTCATGTTTTATTTTTCTAACATACACTTTACAGAAAAACAACTTAAAGAAATTGAAGATGAAATTGTACAACACGTTAGAACATGGTTAGTCCTAAATGAATCATCCACAAGGAGCTATTTCTTCTGTCCCAGGTCGAAGGGTGGCCTTGGCATACCAAACCCCTTCATATTATACCACTCTCGACATATTTCATTCCTTATCAGTATGCTCAATTGTGATGATAATCTTGTAAAAACTGCAGCAATAAACTCGTTAGATAGACATATGAAAAAACGTAAAATAGACCAAATAGGTGAAGATAGGAATAACTTTGCAAGCTACGAGTTAAACGAAACAAACCATCTAGCTAAAAGATCGAAGGTGAATTGGCCAAGATCATTTTGGGTAGAACTGAATGAAGAATGCGCGCGTGAAGGAGTGAGTGTGAAAGTGGATGACAGTGGCCATTACAGTGTACAATTAGACGTAGATGAAGATGTAAGTCTAACATACAAGTCAGCAAATGCTTTTTATTCTGGATTTAAATCACATAAACTTAACCTAATTCTAAGTGAACTAAAAAGTAAATCGTCACAAGGGAGAATAGTGCGCGAAATGAAATGTGTAAACCACTCATTGTCATCTAGTTTTCTATCTAATGTTAAATTAAGTGATAAAATACTTTCATTTGCTGTGAGATCGAGGTTACAGTTGCTGGAATGCGAAAGTCTTTTACATCTATACTACCCACAGACATACACGAAAATGTGCAAAATATGTAACCACCCATACGAAACAGTGTCACATTTATTGAATGGATGTACCAAATTTCAAACATTATACCAACAAAGGCACAATAGAGCTGTAGACATTATTTATGAGAAACTGAAATCTGCATACAATAATAAAAGTGACATAACAATAAACAAAGAGATAATAGTTAAACCATCACTTTTCGGCAGCAGCAACGCCTCATTTAAGACTCATGCCGTAAAACCTGATTTAACAATAATCAATCGACAGAACAAAACAGCTTTTATAGTGGAGGCAGCAATACCATATGATGCCCATTTAGATAAATGTTACCAACATAAATTTGATAAGTACTATCCATTGACTGCAGAAATTAACGAACTAGGCTACCGTACGCATGTAATCGTACTGATAATTGGTAGTTTGGGTCATGTGCATGCAAAGTGTGTGAGTGGATTAATGTCGCTAGGGTTGCGGAAATTTGAAGCAAAGGTTTTATGTAAATATGTCAGTATTAGTGCAATTATAGGTTCTTACAGAATATGGAAACTTCGATGTAAAAAACACCCATTTTGAATTGCTGGGATGTTTTCCACACAGTCTACACTCAATTATGCTCCTCTGTATACTATACCATACGACTATTGTATTTGATGCTATATTTAATATCTCACGCCACTAGCTGTCAAAGTTTTTTTATGGCAAACAAAATTCTGATAAAACCTCCATGTAAAAACAACCATATTGCTCTACTTGAATGGTATTCCTCACACATTTTGTAAATTTCAATAATTCTCATTTTTGGCAGGGTATACCATATCATTATATGCCAATGTCTTTTAGAAAGCTTAAAAATTTTTATGTATTTGTAACACAAAGGTTCGATGTAAAAACACCCACATATAACTACTTGAGACGTCTTCAACACTTTATGTAAATTCTAATGATTCTCCTATTTGCCATGTTGTATCTATTATATCATGTCTGTACATATTAATGTATTTTATGGAGAATAAAGATTCTGATATGTATGTATGTATGTGTGTGTGTGTGTGTGCGCGTGCGTGCGTGCGTGCGTGCGTGCGTGCGTGTGTGTGTGTGTGTGTGTGTGTATGTATGTATGTGTGTATAATAATACAGTAAATGTAGCACAATTACTTCAGACCTAAGGGTCTTTTATATTTGGACATGCGCCCTAATATAGCCGACTAGGTTGAACGGGACGCGCCTCGCCAAAACGAGGCAAAACTTTATTTTTAAAAAAAATATATATATATAATCTTCTCGCTTATACATTTGCTTTCATACATATAAAAAACTGAATCGACTAAGATTGTTTAGTTTTAAAACAGGTAACAAATTTAATAATCAATTAGTATTAACAGTTTAAAATAAATAATCTGCTAGTGACTTTTATATTGGAATCAAATTTTCTCTTCGAATTTACTACTATCTTTACTGAGATTTAGGGTGAGGATATAGTTCAGAAAAATTATGTCCTTTTTACTGGTGCCTTTTTATAAGCACTTAACTTTTAGGTAAGTCCTGCAGCTGTGATTTTCGTCACTGCTTGGTGATAAGGTTACTCGGAATCAAGATCTGCTTACTCGGAGTCAGCAAGAGGACATGCACACCATCACAGCTAGCAGGCGCTGAAGCTGGGTTGGCCATCTCCTCAGAAGAGACCCCGATGCCATCACAAGAACAGCTATGCTTTGGACCCCTGAAGGAAAACGAAAGAGAGGCCGACCAAAAACAACTTGGCGGAGGACTGTGGAGGCTGAGATGCAAAGAATGAACCACAGTTGAGGCACTGTACGAAGGATGGCCGCCGACCGAGCAAAGTAGAATCAATTTGTTGTTGCCCTACAAGAGGCCACCAGGCGTAATGGCCACTGACTGCTTTGACGGTCGGCGGCTAAGGATCAAAGAAGAAGTTGGTGATAAGGGCACTTCTTCTCACAACTTGTTCGATTTATGCGGTTGGTGTTGATTCCCTGCGTTTCACTCACAACTAGCTTCGTTCCACGAACTACTGGACAAAACAGGAAACAAATGCCTCAGCTAAGTATATTTGTTTGAAGCACTCTGACAGGCTCACTCTTCCGTTGTCCACCCACCAATGTTAATCTCTCACAAGAATTAAATTATTGAGCACATAACGTAACTCAATGAATATGATTAAAATTCACCAATATTCTTCTGTGTATTAACTGGGAAATGTGTCTGGACAGCGTGAATGATGATTTGTGCCTGAATTAACATTAACAAGTTACATAAAACCTCACAAAATGATATGCTACACTTGAGGCACATATGATGTAGTCATCACTCATCACTGCTCCAGCCGGAGTCTGGGGTCACCTCTGCTGTCGGGTTGTCCCGCACGACAAGCAAGAAACAATCACCAGCACTTGCTGTAGTGGTTTATGAATATACTCTTTTCATATGTTGAGGTTGCCAGCCTTATTTATAACCACTAAGCAAGAAACATGTCAAATTTCACATTTGTAAATAAATTGTTTACACTTACCCCAAAATTTTGGGAATACACAATCTCCTTGCACAAATTTAAACTGGACACAGCTCTGTATTATATGCTTCGAATCACTTAGGTTTGGAAATTAGAGTTAATTCCTCTGACGGCGGGTCTTCTGCGCAATCACTAGCCTGGGGAAACTTTTGTTTAATTCCTCTATGACTTGGTCTAGGAAATTAGAGTTAATTCCTCTGACGGCGGGTGTTCTGCGAAATCATTGGGCCTTGGAAAGCTTTTGTTTAATTCCTCTATGACATGTGATCAAATTCCTAAGTTTCCAGTCTCGTATTAAAAATGCGGGTTTACTTGTAAATTCCTAAGTTGCCCAATACTCGATTTGTTACTTATAGTTGTGGAATTTCTAAGTCCAATGTCTCTTTTTCTTTCTGGCTTTTAGGAGTCGCTAGTCTGACGTTTGCGCTGCAGTGTGTGCTGTGACTCCGATTTTGTTACATTATATTTCCAGTTTCCAAGTGTCGCGAAATTGGTTTCAAGTCATTGCAAATGAGTTCAGTTAGATTTATAAACCCATCTACGATCGAGTGACCGCTTTCAAAATGGCGGCGTATCAGCGAAATGTGTATCGGACAGAGGAAATCGCCAACGATAAATAAAAACGAAGGGAATCCGTATGAAAAGGATTTTACATTTCAGTACAGGGAAGGATGGTGTATAACTGCATATAAGATGGAACGGTAGGAAGTTCTCATTTACGGAGATATATGCGTATTTCGGCTGCCCACAGTTACGCTAAAAGCATGTAAACCCACTTCTGTTCTAAATATTAAAAGCAACAAATAACAGTTTGGGAATTTACATGGATAGGAAGATAGAGTTTTATCAGCTGTATAAAACTAGATAAGATGGAACAATATGGATATTATATATGCCGAGAATGATAAAGGCAAAATTTCAGTCGACGCACAGATCGGCCGAAATCACTGTTCGGGAAGGATTTTTCAGGTTAGGTTTAGGCTGTGACGTCGGTACTCTCCGATACGTCCGCGCTTTGCGTATAAGTAGCGGATCGGTAAACTGAGAGAGATACACAACGAAAGAGGTTTGAGCCAGACTGGAGGCAGAGTTCGCCACTATCCATGAATTGTGAGCGGATCGCCAGAAACATTTTTAAGTCCAGTATCTGAAGTCTGAGGGTAAGCGAAATTATGATAACTACCGGTTATAATATTTGTTATTTCAGGTTCATATAGAATTCACAAAATATGCCTGTATAATAGTCATTGATATAATGTATTGTATTTTTAATATGATCTAACATGTACATTGTGGAAAATTAATCACAAATAGCCCCACAGCCAAATGAAGATATATTTATCATATTGCTTTATCGCTTACGAAGATAAAGGCAGTCCCATGGCAGAGATTGTCATAGGGAAATGAAGTGTTAGAAACTTCATCATGGAAGATCCCAGTTACGAGGCTAAGGTGACTAGTCCCCTTCCTCGCTGCCTTTGCCTTCCCTAGTTCGAGCGCACAACTTTGTACCCATTTACAGCTGGTAAACTGGAGTGTTCTATAGCCAGTTTCAGTAGAAAGCAACCTGATCACGTGGTCACTCACTTTCTTTATTTATGTATTACTTTTGTGTAGATGCTAAGGATAGCATCAGTATTTGAATTTGTACTTGATATGATTTGGAAGGATCAAGTTATAGCATATGAAGGGATGTATAGGAGCGGAATAAACCAGATGATGTTTATTACTGATATGTTAATATTAATTCTGTATCATTGAAATGATGTTACTTGCTATGACTGTATAACTTTGACACCTGATGACTGACTTGTCTGACTTATGTGCTAGTCAGTTACACTTAATTGACATGTTAATATTAATGCTATATCACTGAAATGATGTCCTTGCTTACTATGATTGTATAACGGTGACATCTGATGACTGACTGGTCTGACATCTGTGCTAGTCCAGCTACAAGTCTAGCCAGATACTAGCCAAGGCTGATATGTTGCAGGTTCCATGAAATAACTCAAACCAGACTGTCCAGTATCAGAAGCCGGTGCAGTTCATCCGAGGCAATCCCACAAAAGTGCAGGACCCCAAAGAGTGAACTTCAACTGGTCATTGGCATCCCTACTGTTGGGCCTACCAAGTCTGATATCAGCAAAGGACAGTTTCAGCAGTACCAAGTTGGAAAGATAAGTGTCCTGTTTGACACTGACCACCTATACATGTGAAACAGCCAATAGTTCAAAACAATAATTAACCATACAGAAACTCAGTCAACTGATGACAGTTATCCTTAAATTCAAAGGACTAATAACAGTGATTTCAGTAACTTTATTATTTAAGATCTTGAAGTCTAAACAGACAATAATAGTAATTGTGTGAATATTTTTATATATATATGTGTATACTCTTTTCCAACTAGTAGAAATAGAATAATAGTGCAATTATTAAACTATTTTACTGTACCTGAGGATTTATTCACTTTTTCCATTTTGTGGGTTCAGTGAATGTACATTTTACTTATCCCCTAGCATATAAGTAATCATAAGATAGTCACAGGGAGGAGACACCTTAAATCCTGGTACTACTTCTTACCAACTGGGCCAGGGTTTTCACAGTCTGACTATTTTTATGATAACAATACACCAGTGCTTATTTCTAAGACTGGGGTATTACTTGTAAGGTCAGAACTCTTTACTGGCATACTCTTACATAATAAATAATTTTAAATAACCTCCCGCTACAGTGGGGGCTCGTCTGCGGGATATATCTTTGATATTCCTGAGCCAACTTTCTATTTCTGCTGTGTAGAAATTTTTTTTTTCTTTTTTGAAAATTTTTGGAAAGAGTTAACATAGTAGGAAATATATAATTTTTTTAGGAGTACCATTGAGTACAGATAAAGAAAGCTGTTTCATATATGGTGAAGTCAGTTTAATTAACTTTAATTTTATATAAGTTAATTATATTGTAGTAAATTAGTTTGAGTAAGATCGCTTGCCCTACTAGACTACAGATACATCATGGCTGACTTGGTCAAATTTAGGTCTGCTACACTGCAGGTGGGAAAAGAGCTTGGCATGGATGGTGACGTTCTGATCCGGTATGTCACGACGGAATGTGAAAAGTACACCGAGAGAGAAGCAAAGCAATTGGAAGCAGAAAGAGAAGCCAAGAAATTGGAAGCAGAAAGAGAAGCCAAGAAATTGGAAGCAGAAAGAGAAGCCAAGAAATTGGAAGCAGAAAGAGAAGCCAAGAAATTGGAAGCAGAAAGAGAAGCCAAGAAATTGGATGCAGAAAGAGAAGCCAAGAAATTAGAATTAGAAGCAGAGAGAGAAGCCAAGAAGTTAGAAGCTGAGAGAGAAGAAAGGAGGTTACAAGCAGAGAGAGACCATGAGCTGAAAATGAGACAGCTTGATCTTGAACTTCAGGCTGGGACTATCACCATGGTAATAGCTCACCTCATTCTGCGAATAGCTCTTTTCAGAACACAGCAAATGGGGCCATGAACTTCCACCTAGATCCATTTGTTGAAAAGGAGGACGCAATTGAGTCGTACCTGGATAGGTATGAAAGGCTAGCCTCTACATATGGACTGGAAAAGGAAAAATGGAGTCTAAAGTTATCCCAGGGATTGAGAGGTATTGCATATGATGTGTTTCTGAAACTCCCCAAAGAAGATCAGGAAAATTATGAAATACTAAAGCAAGCCTTACTGATCCGGTATGAAAAGAACTCTGAGGCATACAGGAAGAAATTTAGAACTTCTAAACCTCTACCTGGAGAAACATATAACCAGTTCTCAGCTAGGCTAGAAACGTATTTGTTGAAATGGAGTAGTTTAGGTAAGTATCAGAAAACATACGAGGATCTGAAAGAAATGGTTATGTTAGAGCAAGTGAAAGATTCCATGTCTCAAGAAATGAGGAAATTCCTTATGGAACAAGGAGCAGAGAGGCTGGAAGACATTTTGAAATGTGCAGAGAGATACCAAGCAGCTCAAGCTGAATTGGTAGGAACAAAAAGAAAGCAGGTAGAAGGATATAAGCCACCACCGCAGAATACCGATTTTGACCAGATGGATCAACCATACAGATACAAGCAAAGATTTGATAATAAGGACAAGAACCCTCAGACTCAGGAAAGAAACCCTACAAACAGGGAGATAAGTGGTGCAAATTTTGTAAGATGAGCAACCACAACACTGATGAATGTGGGAGGAAAAAACCCCTTCATCATGCTGCATGTCTACAGGTGAGGACTTCTGTTAGGAAGGAACTGACTGTGAGTCAGAATAGCCTCCATCACCCACCTACCCAGGAGATAGTGACTGTGAATGGCAAACAAGTCACAGGAATGTATGACACAGGTTTGTCCTATGACGCAGTCGTGTGTGCATCTCTGGTGTGCCCTGAACAAATCACCACAGAAACAGTAGAGATTCAAGGGCCACTAAAAGGAACATCACCCCTTACATTACCCATAGCAAAGATTCATGTCAGTTGTCGCTATGTGGAAGGGGAGATAAATGCAGCTGTGATAGATGATCCCTTTTACCCCCTAATGTTGGGGCGTAAATATGTTTTCTTGGGAGACCCTGTAAAACCTATGGTTATGGCAGAAACCCAGACCAGGTCTGACTCCAGGAACATAGAGAGGGACACCAACTTAAAATTTCATTCGACTGAAATGAAACGGGCTCAAGAAGCAGACAGCACATTGAAGCCTTGTTTTGGAAAATTGTCTAAAACTCATAACACACCAAGGAAAGGACACTTCTATAAGGAACATGGACTCTTGTACAGGAAAGCTGGAAGAGGGACGAAAAGTCATGGTCAAATCGTTGTACCATCCACCTATAGGAATAAGGTTATAGGCTGGGGACACATATCAACTTTGAGTGAACACCTGGGTAATGGTGCCACAAAACAAAGAATAGCCACCCAGTTCTACTGGCCAGGTATTACGGAAGACATAAATCAGTATGTAAATTCCTGTCCAGAGTGCACCTATGTAGATTCAGAAAGTCGACGGAAGAGTCTTCATCAAAAATCTACAAGCAAACCAGCAATCATGGGTACTCCCGAGATTTGCACGGGAGGAGAAAGGAAACATCCCACACAGGTTCAATTGCAGTCTGAACCCCATGCGCTGGAAAAAAGGAACAAATCACGTAGCGAAAAAAACAAACACCTACGGATTTGCGAGGGAAAACCACATCCAACTATCAACGAAAAGAGGGCGGTAAACTTCATGGGAAACCTACCGACCCCGTTTCACCAGCAGTAAGAGCCTGGATGAAAAGCCGAACAGGAAGGAGAGAGATAGTAAAGGATGAATATATTCTTGGAAAACAGAATGTGGGCGCAGATTTTCTTAGTCGCCATCCCACAGAGCTTGAGGAGGATAGAAGGAAGGAAAACTAACCTCGGAATGG
Organism: Oreohelix idahoensis; assembly: GCA_024509875.1. Lineage (NCBI taxonomy): Eukaryota > Metazoa > Mollusca > Gastropoda > Stylommatophora > Oreohelicidae > Oreohelix > Oreohelix idahoensis. The sequence goes on along the minus strand of JAMPIV010018375.1, from coordinate 729,221 downwards.
TCGATTTGCAATTGTCTTGTACCCAATAGTTAAGCTAGATATCATCCAGCTTAAAATATGGGGGAGCTATGTCGCGAAATTGGTTTCAAGTCATTGCAAATGAGTTCAGTTAGATTTATAAACCCATCTACGATCGAGTGACCGCTTTCAAAATGGCGGCGTATCAGCGAAATGTGTATCGGACAGAGGAAATCGCCAACGATAAATAAAAACGAAGGGAATCCGTATGAAAAGGATTTTACATTTCAGTACAGGGAAGGATGGTGTATAACTGCATATAAGATGGAACGGTAGGAAGTTCTCATTTACGGAGATATATGCGTATTTCGGCTGCCCACAGTTACGCTAAAAGCATGTAAACCCACTTCTGTTCTAAATATTAAAAGCAACAAATAACAGTTTGGGAATTTACATGGATAGGAAGATAGAGTTTTATCAGCTGTATAAAACTAGATAAGATGGAACAATATGGATATTATATATGCCGAGAATGATAAAGGCAAAATTTCAGTCGACGCACAGATCGGCCGAAATCACTGTTCGGGAAGGATTTTTCAGGTTAGGTTTAGGCTGTGACGTCGGTACTCTCCGATACGTCCGCGCTTTGCGTATAAGTAGCGGATCGGTAAACTGAGAGAGATACACAACGAAAGAGGTTTGAACCAGACTGGAGGCAGAGTTTCGCCACTATCCATGAATTGTGAGCGGATCGCCAGAAACATTTTTAAGTCCAGTATCTGAAGTCTGAGGGTAAGCGAAATTATGATAACTACCGTGTATAATATTTGTTATTTCAGGTTCATATAGAATTCACAAAATATGCCTGTATAATAGTCATTGATATAATGTATTGTATTTTTAATATGATCTAACATGTACATTGTGGAAAATTAATCACAAATAGCCCCACAGCCAAATGAAGATATATTTATCATATTGCTTTATCGCTTACGAAGATAAAGGCAGTCCCATGGCAGAGATTGTCATAGGGAAATGAAGTGTTAGAAACTTCATCATGGAAGATCCCAGTTACGAGGCTAAGGTGACTAGTCCCCTTCCTCGCTGCCTTTGCCTTCCCTAGTTCGAGCGCACAACTTTGTACCCATTTACAGCTGGTAAACTGGAGTGTTCTATAGCCAGTTTCAGTAGAAAGCAACCTGATCACGTGGTCACTCACTTTCTTTATTTATGTATTACTTTTGTGTAGATGCTAAGGATAGCATCAGTATTTGAATTTGTACTTGATATGATTTGGAAGGATCAAGTTATAGCATATGAAGGGATGTATAGGAGCGGAATAAACCAGATGATGTTTATTACTGATATGTTAATATTAATTCTGTATCATTGAAATGATGTTACTTGCTATGACTGTATAACTTTGACACCTGATGACTGACTTGTCTGACTTATGTGCTAGTCAGTTACACTTAATTGACATGTTAATATTAATGCTATATCACTGAAATGATGTCCTTGCTTACTATGATTGTATAACGGTGACATCTGATGACTGACTGGTCTGACATCTGTGCTAGTCAGCTACAAGTCTAGCCAGATACTAGCCAAGGCTGATATGTTGCAGGTTCCATGAAATAACTCAAACCAGACTGTCCAGTATCAGAAGCCGGTGCAGTTCATCCGAGGCAATCCCACAAAAGTGCAGGACCCCAAAGAGTGAACTTCAACTGGTCATTGGCATCCCTACTGTTGGGCCTACC